>QNGE01004437.1:0-61613 GCA_008508345.1 Paragonimus westermani
CCACCCAAGAGATGGTAGGAAGTAGTTGGGAGGCGCGTTGCTCGTGGTTGTGGTGTAGCCATCCTTATGCGTTCCTATATGCGTCCCCACCTCGCCCACCTCCTGAAAAATTTTCTGCGCATTTTTCGTGACAATCTACATGGAATAATGGTCAAATTTGTTGCAAATACCTCTCCACCCTTCAACCACCGTTTTTTGGCAAGACCTTGAGCATCAGGCCATCGATCACCTTGAGGAATCCCAATTGGTGTGACAAATCAATTCTTTTATCAAATTGTGCAGACCCTCAGCATTATCTTCTCAGAACTATGAAGCTCAAAGTTTCCTGCCTAGTCCTGAATTTTCCCTTCATATAATGTCTGTTTTGTTGCTCTACTCACATAGCTCACTCGTTGTACAATTTTCAAATTTGGTGTCCAAATTTGTATACGTTTAAAAATCATTACGTTGATCACGCTCTTCTGTGTGTGTTTCTTACGAATACATCGAGAAGCGTATCGTTATTATTATATGGCCGATGATGTCTTTTATTACCAATATAGCCCGACATATGAAAGCCAAATTGTGGTCCCAGAATCCACAGTTTGTACGGTTTTACAGGAATTTGGGACACGCGGGCCAGAACAAACTTGAAGAAGCTGCGAGACGATGTTTCTGGTGGCCTTACCGACGAAGAGACGTCAAGGTATGTGCATCAGTTGTGGTTTGTGTGCACAAATGAAAAACCCCAAGAGACCTCAATGCGCACCGTTACAGAGCATGCTGACGAGGTATCCGAATGAGTCAGTAGAAGTTGACATCGTCGGGCTAATACTGGAGACCACCCGAGGGAATAGGTACATCCTCGTGATGGTAGACCATTTCGCTAAATGGTGTGAAGCGGTGCCAGTGCCGGGAGCGGATGGCGGAACGACCGCCAAGTTCATTTTCGACCATTGGATCTCGCGCTGTGGTACCCAGACCCAGTTGCATTCTGACCGAAGATCAAAGTTTGTTGGTGCATGATTTGTGCAGAATATCGGGCATAAGGAAGATTGACAAGTGCTTATCACCCGCAAGGCAACTGTGCCAGGGAACGCGTCAATCGCTCATTGAAATCCGTCCTGATGACGTTCGTGAATTCGGAGAACACTAGACCATGGGACGAAGCCGTTTCTCAGTGCCTGCTTGCATACCGTGCTAGCGTCCTTACTTCTACAGCGCAGTTACCACATTATATGTTAACTGGAAGGGTGACGCGGCTGCCATCTGATTAGCTGGTCCCTCGGTTGCCGCCAGACAATCTTCTGACTTCGGATTACTGCATCCAGCTACGCTAGCACGTGAACATCTGCGAACGGCCCAGCGAGGAAAAAAGGAATATTACGAGAGAAAGGTATATGAGAGCCCTTTGAAGCCTGATGATGAAGTCTGATTACGTGCGGAAGCGGCAAAAACTGGAATTCCCCAAAAATTGCTACGCGAATGGAAGGGACCATACATTGTGCACGAACTCATGTCTGAATCCGCCTGTACCATACGCGAAGAAAACGGCAGCCGGCCTGGGTTCAGAGTAGTACATTTTAATCGGTTGAAGCCGGATAATAAAGGACGAGATCAACTGACCACTGGGGATGATTTGGAAGTAGCTGAGGAGTGCACTGTACCGACAGATGGTGAACAGGCAGGAGAAGACCCTATTGTTATTCCATTAAGAACTTTCAACATTGTGCGTTTTGTCGCTCGCATCTGACCTATTGGAATATAACCTAAGTTCACTCCTGAAAGAATGCCCAAACCCATCTTTGGAGTGTTTTGTCATTACGGGATGACATTGTCAGGTAGGTCAGCTTTGGCGAGGCAGGGCGGAAAACCCCAACATCGAGCGAACGATTGGGCAGATTCCAATGCAGGATTTCGTCGATTCCCCGAAAACGTCAAAAAGTTGTACATCTCGCGAACCGTTCAACTAAGACGAAATTCCGCGCACCCATCTGTCGTAGAAAAATTCCTTCGCCCAGTGGATAATATAGAGATCAGGAAGGAGAATGTCATTCCACACGTTAAATGAGAAAATCTGGAGTTATAACATTTACTATGACAAACTATGTGCTAGCGGAATTTCTTGAGAAAGACCCCATGCGATATTATGATTTTTCGCTGTGATTATTGGAATATATAACCCCATTGTTGTAGCCTTTTGCTATGTACTCGGGATTTATTCGGCCATTCGGAGAATTGAGTCGACGGTTTGGAGAGCCGCATGAAATGCGCGTGTGATAACCAAAGCTTCCTCTCGTCGTTCTGCTGGACATCTTAATAAAACTTATTATTATTGTTATGCGCCGATTTCACAATTCGAGGGGCGTTAAACAGCGGGATGACCCCTGCTAGCACCAAATAGGGATTCAGCTTAGGGGTGAATTAGGCCAGTTTTCAAGAAGATTTAGGGAAGGCTTTCTTTGACCAACCGTGCTTTGGTTTATGAGAATGTAGGTATTCACCTTCAAGCCAGTATGCTCCATATTTGTAAAATACTTGAAGTACCTAACACAAAGAAGTTGCATTAAACTCCAGGAAGTTTATGTTATACGTATAAACTAGTTCCTCGTCCGTTACACTTGTTAGGGTTGAGTTAGGGATTTTGTCCCAAATCCCTGACAAAACCCTAAGTGATCTTGGGGTTATTCAGGGTTTTGTCAGGGATTTGGGACAAAATCCCTAACTCAACCCTAACAAGTGTAACGGACGAGGAACTAGTTTATACGTATAACATAAACTTCCTGGAGTTTAATGCAACTTCTTTGTGTTAGGTACTTCAAGTATTTTACAAATATGGAGCATACTGGCTTGAAGGTGAATACCTACATTCTCATAAACCAAAGCACGGTTGGTCAAAGAAAGCCTTCCCTAAATCNAGAAGAATATCTTAATAAGCTTTTCGTAAACGATCGTTGAAGGTTTTCTAACACAAGCCTAATAGACTTGCGGAGCTGATAGTAAACGAAACTGCAATACTCGAGTATGCTTATGTGGTGTTTGTACTGACGGCGGTCACATCAGTTCGTTCGGCAGTTTATTCACCATCGATTCGCATGGATATGAACGTATGTTCTACGGCTTTACCCTCAAACAAAAGCAAATGGCTGCTACATCTTTCCTGTTATTTTAACTTGTTTAATTCTTTCTATCGGCTATTGCCTGTAACGCGCCAAACTCCTGAAATAATTGTTTCAGGCGGTGCGTGAATTGCTGCCCTTTTCTTTCTGGTCAGGCAATGTACACTCCGCAACTAGACTTCAGGCCATTGTATGTTTCGGTTATAGTTTTCATATTGTCTTCCCCAGTTTGTCTCGCGATATCAATATAAGAATGATTTGCCCGAACAGTCTCCGTGCTCACATTTGTGGATCATAGAGACTGTGCTATCCGTGTTCTCTACCACTAAAAACTGTCACAATCCAACCTCCGATATAGTCTGTGAGAATGTCCATGGAATGCAATTCTTCTTCTAATGGACGACAGGTTTCAACAAAAATCACCAGGTCAGTTTAGAACCTGCTTTATTGAACTGTTGAAAACCTAGTTCTAGAGGTGCATACAGAAAAGTTCCGATGGTTCTCTTCGTTTATTCCAACCATAACCTGACAACAACCAGTAATACAGTAGACACGGAATTCTCGTGGGAATCTCGATTAACCGATTATTTAAACCCCGACACAACAGAAGATCTGCCAAACTGCCAATCCAAATATCGCGTTAAAGATACATCAGGATTGGACGAACGGTCTCAGTGTTGTGCCTTCCGTTATTCGCCAATTCACCTGTTCCGTATTCCGCCAATAAACATATGGTTTATGATGTTGCATGTGCTAATTAGATCAACCAATGACAGGCTGTGATTTCTTTATTACTGATATACATACATAAATTCGGCGTCTAAATTTCAGGATAACAATTGCTTACTGGTACCAGTACCATGTCTTCTCCTCCTCACTTGCGTGGGAGGTTTCAATTCAAATACGATTGTTAGGGTTATTCGGAGTCCCTAATTTGGAGTATCACAGGAATCTTGAAGCAGATCCAGAAGAAATATTTTTATGTTGTTTTTGGTCGAGTTGGTGAAAACTGGTGTTTTCTGTCTCGCAAAAGTGGGGTGATTGTATCTCCTTACCCTGGTCAGTTTTAGTTTACCGGTTTTATTTATAAAGTTTACTTAGCTGAAAGTTGAGGCAGTTTGTTGGATCCGAATCGGACATGCCGTCTGGCGCTTACACGCCCACGCAATCACGCGTCCTAACTTAGACCAGATAAGTCATGCTACAAATTAACCAATCACGTGTACCAGTGCTTGCCGATTCGTCAGTTATTTATTGATCGGTTGCCTTTGGTTAGTCATTCTTTATATGCCTGTACCACGGAACCTATCAATACACCTCTTACTTGTGTCTTGCCAACTCGTGTTCTCCTTACCTGTGCGGGACGATTTAACAGTTGGCAATGGAGATGGCTGAAACGGCATTATTGGAATTATTACAGCAGAAACAGAGGCAAATGCAGCAACAACAGGATCAGATTGAACAGCAGTAAAACATGATGCAGCGTCGCCAGCAGGCTTTTCTGAATCAGCGGCACACGAACGCTAAAATGCTTGAGTCACGCACAGCACAACTAGCCGCCCTGACTACGTCACGTACAGCCACCACTTCGGAATCAAAACTGAAGGAGACCTTGGTAACCAGCATTCATGAGTTTAATTGTGATCCAGATAATGGTGTGACATTTCCGTCTTGGTTTCAGCGTTACGAAGACATTTTCCTAGTTGATGAAGCCGCGTTAGACGAAGTTGCCAAAGTACGCCTCTTAATGCAGAAATTAAGTGCAGCTGAACATGCACAATATTGCAACTATATTCTCCCACAGAAATCTCGTGACTTCACACTGAAAGACACTGTTCCAAGGCTTTGTTCTATTTTTGGTGAAAATACATCTGCATTTAACATTCGATGAAACTGTCTGAAAATTTCTCGACACGCTACAGAAAATAACGTGACGTGGGCTGATAGAGTATATCGAGAGTCTGAATGTCTCCAGTTAAAACAGATATCGGACTCACAATTCAAAGCTTTGATATTTGTTGCCGGATTGACATCTTCAGAGGATGCTGATATACGAACGCGTCTTTTAACAAAACTGGATTTGTGTGCAGACTTCTCAGTTCAGGATTTAACGGTAGAATACTTGCACCTAGTGAATCTGAAGCACGACAGACAAATGTTGCAATCAACCTCATCTCCCACTGACATAGCATCAGTTGACTGAGTTATAAGACACAATCGTCCATCATATGTTTGTCGTGACGCACCTTTCCTTATGAAACGGCCATCTTCTGCTTGTTGGCTATGTGGACAATGGCACTTCGTTCGATTTTGTTCATATCGCAGATACGTGTGTCAACAGTGTAATTGTATGTGTCCCAAGGAATCACACTGCAGACAATCAACCCAAGGATTCCCCGTACGTCGCCAGTCCAATGTGGTGTTTACTACAACAAGTGATATTGTTAACCGACGGAAATATATGACCCTTCATAATGGAAATCACCAAGTCATGTTACAGATAGATACTGCATCGGACATCACAATCGTTTCCCGTTTAACATGGATTAACCTTGGAAGACCACCGTACAAGCCAACACACAAAATAGCCAAGAACGCTAGTCGTCACCAGATTCCTCTTCTTGGTGAATAAATGTGTACCTTTTGCTTCCGTGATAAATGTGACTGGCATTTGCGACATATCTCCTAGCAACCACCTAAATCTCTTGGGTATAGGCTGGCTAGAAAAAATTGATCTGTGTAATGTACCCTTTAATTCTGTTTGTGACGTACATAACACTATTCATTTGTCAACATTTTGTGACGTGGCTACTATCTCCAGTAAACTGTATAGTAATTTTTTGCAACAGTTACCAGATAAGTTTCCAGATGTTTTTACGCACAATTTAGACAGATGTACAAAGGGTAAAGCTCAGCTTCTCATCGAACCAAGAAGCGAGCCAGCGTTTTATCCCAAGCGTCCCGTGCCATACTCACCACCAGCAGCGTTGGAGGCTGAACTAGACCGTCTAGAAGCAATAGGAGTGTTGGCAAAGGTGAACTACTCCTCTTGGACCGCCCCAATTTGTAACAGCCAAAAAGCGAACGGCTCCATTCGACTTTGTGGTGATTTCTCAACTGGTCTGAACAAAGCTTTGCAGACACATCAGTATCCACTTCTTGTGCCAGATGACTTATTTACTCGACTCAATGGTGGCAAAATATACTCTAAGATCGATTTCCCTGAAACATACCTACAAGTTGAGGTGGATGATAGTTGTAAAGACCTATTCTGCTAACTTGACGCGGTCATCAGACACTGCGTACTACGATTACTAGGGTTTCGACCTCTTAGGGTATAGCCGTGGCAGACAGACTGAGAGGGAGCACTCAGACATGCAGTCACACTCATAGGGTACAGTGTCGTACTACTGACCATGTAGCAGTACCCACGTAGAGAAGCACTATCTCATGAGTATATAGTAGATTTATTTTCATGGTTGTAGCCTCACTTCATTCTATATAAGGAGAAAGGAGGTCAGAAAAGTTCTCTGCAAACGAGACAGCATCCCAATCGCCCAACGGCTGACCGTGATCAGTATCCTGTTGTTCAATACAGTTAGAGGCTTTCGATGCTTCTCAAAAGCCTGATCCGACTTTTCGCACATCAAATGCGCGCGGCAGAGTTGAAAATTGGATACCCGTGTTAATTTCTCTGTACTTGGGGACAACCAAATCTTTTACTCTAAAGCGGGTCGGACTGTTAAATCAACGGCTCCGAGTGGTACCTACGAGAAAACCTCGTGGCCTGCTATTTTACGGGTCGGGCATTCAGGTCAGAAGCTCCGGAAAAACTTCTCACGTCAATCCACTTCTGTGCCACAAACAACCGAAAAATATCCCGTTTTCGAGGTTCTGATAGACCAGTCCGCTCGTTTTAGTTCCCCTCCTCTCAAGCTTTAACTTTTATTCATATAGGCCAAAACAGTCGGCAAACATGGGCGCTTTTGAAATCTATAATTCCCGACAAATAGATCAAGAAAATGCGTCAACAAGCAGTCCCTTCGAATTTGAAACTACAGGTCAGTTGTCACCGAAACACGCTTTTAATCATCTTACCGTTATCATCCACCCGAATTCGCCCCTGGACGGCGCCGTGGATCAATGTTCCCTCAACTGGGAACGTAAGCCTATAACCAAGAACTGGTAATCAGTGAGAATGAGAACGTCCTCGAAAGCGTGAGCAACTAGTGGATTCGCTGTTTGAGATCAACAGCTGGAGGTCCCAAGCGTCGTTACAGGTTATGAGTGGGCTCGCCATTAGTCACGCAAACTGTTTCGTTCAGGCCCGGCTTTCTGTCACCTGATGTATGAATGAAATAGGAAAGTTTAAAACACTCAGTTCCCTTGATCCAGTACACCAATAGCGATAGAAGACATACATAGCGAGATGTTAACATTTCGGTTATTNACACTCAGTTCCCTTGATCCAGTACACCAATAGCGATAGAAGCCATACATCGCGAGATGTTAACATTTCGGTTATTCTCTTCAGTCATGAACGTGAAACACGAGAATATATAGGACATGCGGTTAGCAACACAATAAAAACAATCAACCAATGGGTTTACATGAAACAAAGACTCTCGTCAGTTCCAGGGCTGACAAACTGCGTGAGTCAACAGTTTATGCACACACAAAGCCGGACGGTGAGTATTGATCAACATCGCCTCGGAGAAAGCAAGCAACTTGGGGTTCTTATTACGTAACAGAACTTGAAACGAGTTGGCCGGGTCAACAACGTGACCTGTTTCCATGATGTGCTTTGTGATGGATGAGGTCGGATTTCGTCTCAGTCGTTCTGTTGTCAATGTCCGTTCTGTCATGGCGCGTATCAACCTCCTAGGCATATGTTCAGCCATTCTTTGTCGTAGGCATCGGTCTGTTCCGCCGATATAGATGTCACCGCAACTGCAAGTAAACTGATAGATTACATGTGAGATAGAACATTTCGGTAGGTCACGACTACGAGTAAGCTGAGTGACACTCCCAGTTGTGAGTAGCAATCGCAATTCAGCCTCGGGGAATGTGCGAGTTAGATCGGACTGTAATTTTTAACTTACATAGGTTGTGATATGATCGCCTTTGAAGGGTAGGTTCAAAAAGACCTGCTTCTTGGGAACCGTACTCATGGCAGACTTTGTCAGTCTCTTCTGGCTGTGAACCTTGATAAACTTCTCCGGGCATCCGTTTGCAAGCAGTACCTTTCTTAATTTCGCCTCTTCTCCTTGTAAACAATCATCGGTGCATATCTCCCGGGCTCTATGAAACAAGGTTTGTACCAGGCCTCTTTTGTAAGTAATAGGCGCAAAAGAAGAGAACTGCGAGTACTGACCGCTCCAAGTGACTTTGCGGTGCACTGAGCGTTGTAATGAGCCATCCTGCCGTCTGGCGATTGAAATGTCTGGAAAAGATGAACTGTTGTTTGTTTCCTCCTCATGAGAAACATAAAGATTAGGCTGAAGGGAACTGAAGTGGTTCAGGAGTGATGGTGTGGCAATGGGTAGCCCATTGGGCCGAACACTTGCAGATATATTTTAGGAATGATTGAATTAATACTATCTGATGCTATAGATGGTGCCAGCCTCTATAAGCGATATGTAGATGATATTTTGAATTTTACTACTAATATTCATTTTGATTCACTTCTAAACCACTTCAATTCCGTTCATCTTAATTTATCTGTTTCTCATGAGGAGGAAACAAACAACAGTTCATCTTTTCCAGACATTTTAATCACCAGACGGCAGGATGGTTCATTACAACGCTCGGTGCACCGCAAAGTCACTTGGAGCGAACCGTGTTTTAGCAAAGCAACGCATCGATGACGAGGATACTCAGGGTACATACAAAAGCTGCCTGAGCCTGCATGTGTTCAAACCCTGAAGGTAAGAACAGGAATTGACGCGCGGGAGTAGATAGGTTTGTGTCGGTCGGGCAAAGTCCACGTAGACGACTGGTGTCCCATTTTGGTGACTATGAATTCACTGCCAATCGTTGAAAGACTCTCGGTAGAGATGCACCAGCCCATCTGATGAACACATCATCATCTTCTTAGGAAACAATACATCAGTGGTTCTCACGGATACCTAACTGTCACAACTCTGAAGGAGGGAATTAAGGTGCCTACAAGTCAAAAAGAAAGAAATGACCTATCAGTGAAAGTGAGGCGTCGTCAACAACAAAACTCCCTCATGTCTTTCACTGCCTTGCGTTAATAAATGCGCGTACTTTATAGACAACTTGTTACATGCAAGCCGGACGTTCTGGCTTCGTGTGTCCGTTATACTCGTAAGACCACTTTGTGCACATGAAGACATCGACGGCAGCTTCATTCAGAAGCAGAAATCCAAACGATAGTCGCGATAAAGGATACAACAGAAACAAGCGTAAGCCAAAGACCGGTAAGACATGCACACGACTTACTCAAACGAACACTAAAATAGCGTCGAGGGCACGCTAGGTTGCAAACTCATTCGAAAAACATTCACGCCACTGAACCCGATTGACTGCCGTCTCACTGACACCTCCAGCCACCGAATCCGCGAGTCACGAGGTCACCGGTGTGGTAGACGGACCGGGTTAACAGTAGCCAACATTCTGGTGAACGACTTCATTTCTCCGTGCCACGTCACCATCTATTCACCTCGCACCTCACGCCAGTCGGCTGCAAAATCGGAAAAGAATACTCGTCGTGGCAAACGACTAGGTGGCATCCTTAACACATGGCCTAGCCATCCAAGCCTGTTTAAACGTAAGGATTGAACAGAAGGAATCCCGCGGCAATCACCATCAAAAACCCGCCTTAGTCTCTCCATTGTTTACTTGTAAGCGAAAACTGGTACGACTAGTCGATACGAGACATGGATAGCCGAATACCTCAAGGCGATCCACATTTTCTGCCCTAAGCGCTCAGGTTTTGCCGCCGTAAACTTATGCAACCCTCACTTCCGCCTTGAACATGCCATCCTGAAGCCTCAGAGAGAGGCCTCTTTGTCGCCAGAAGCATTCTAAATTAGCAAGTACAATCTTGACCTCAAAACCATGAGCTTCTATTTCAGTTCCTACTAATCCACTACTGCTGCCCCGAACCCTAAGTACACAGCCTGGTCACCAACTTCTACAACTTCATTGCCCAACTTTAAACCTATGTAATCAAAACGGTAGAAACACCTTACACTTTGACGCTGCGAAACCCATTCCGAAATGTTTGGTAGAACGCGGAATCCCTGCAGGCATGACCGTCTTATAAGTGCACCATGAAAATACCGCGGAGCAACATGGCTTCTGGCATTGTCTACGATGCGTGAGAACTGCCAAACAATACCCTGTCGTTATCGTAATCAAGATAGGTCAGTCTTCCACCGGAATGGACAAAAATGGGTGGAGATGGCTGGAGGTGACAGCCATGACGTACGCCGTTCCTGGTGCTGACACTCAAGGAATTTATTGTCGTATATCTAACACGTGAAAAACATAAGGAGTTGCATATGCGCCATAGTTCGCCGTAGGCCCTAACCTGAGCCGAAGTATGAAAAAACACCGATGGAGTGTTGTTAGCATGTGGGTATCCTAACGAAGCAGCCAGGACACCTCATGCCATATGGACTGACCGGTCCGGTTTCGCAGTAGATGGTCATCGGCTGTATAGATTTTTGTGCTTGGTTGAATATGCAATGACTTATCCTAACCCGCTTATTGATTATTCACCACCTCAATTCGTCTGCTATATAAAGCCCATCCATATTGTTATAAATTTGGTATTGATAAGTCAATACTGAATACTTTCATCTGCCAGTGTTCTTGTTCTAACTGCTGTTTCAACTGCATGAGCCAGAGGCCCATTAAGACGCACATAACTCACTCGAACGGAAACCAAAATGGCTTAAATCACATAGGGATCCGGCGGTGCAGCGATTGATACACGGGTTGAAGCCAGCGGCCCAAGTCTCTGGATCCAGTCTGTTACCCTTGGTCAGTGATAGTAGGCGTCTGTTGATCTGGAGGGTGATCAATGAAAACAGGGTGTGGCACAGCCCTTGGGGATTACAGTGAAGGCCGAGAACAAAGTAAGCATTGGATCGTTCGCTAATGATTCCAGTTCACACCGAGTTACGCATAGTCTGTTGATCCGGTAAATGCCCCGCAATGTTCAACGACAGAGATAATCTATCCTCGAGACGGTCAATGATAAGGCGCTCGCGCTAACTGGATTTAATATGGTACTCGAATGTGGAAATTCTCAGAAATCAAAGAAGGAAATTGCCCGCACAACAAACCGACAACCAGGCACCGATCAACAATGGTGGACGATAAAACGGGTTGAGCTCACTCAAACAAATGGTCATTGGTTGAGTCAGAGCAAAACGACTGTTCGTGCATCGAGAAGCGACGGAAATGATAAGTCACTCACGGAAAAATTCGGAAGAAAAAATGGCTAATTTCGGCATTTAGAAGTTCACAGGGCACGTTCTAAATAAGGGTAATGGAAACAGTCAAGGTAGGTGGTGTGAGAACAATGATGCAAAATGTATTTTATTCGAGAACGAGAGCAAAGCTTAGGGCCACCTTTCAACATTAAGCGAAGCTCAGTGATTTCAAGATAACGCAACATACCTTGACAAAATCAACAGTAAGATTACTCGCATAACGCAATTTCAGCTTAATCAGAATCAAACAAATCTTTAAAACTATACCTGGAAGCGCTGAACGAAGACCGTTGCAATGAAGACCGCTGCCTAAGAAATGTCCGATGACGAGGCTTGATGATCTTTCTAATATGCCTCCGCCGGCTGTCACCATTCGCTATAGTGAAGAACAGTTTTTCAAGACCTACTCTACAGTAAAAGTGTGTTAGTATCAAATCACTGCGGAGTCTTCGAAATTCGACTGAGTACAGGTCAATAATTTCAAGTCGAGACTCGTGAGTAACATTACTCAGGCCCACGACCACCTTGGTGGCCGCGCGCTGGACACGCTCAACAGCTAAGTTGTTTTTATTCAGGCTGGCATACACAACCTGATTGGCATACTTGAGGAGCGGTCTTATATAAATCCCGTGAAGCGTTTAAAAAGCTTTCTTTTCTATGCGGGGGAAAGCGCGCTTAGTCATCATAAGAGCGACAAATCTCGTTTATTGCCACCATCTCATGGTGATACGTGAAGGACAAGTTAGACGACGACCAGATGCCCAAATCTTCCTTCAGATCGATTGTCGTGATAGTTACTGTGCTAGATATGATATATGAAGGCATTGCCAGAATCTCCACCGAGTGACATGTGAACACATGTATTGTTATTTAATGGGAGACTCTAATCGTCCGACCAGCGCTTGATCAATTTGTAGTGCACTGGGATCAGTGGCATTTCCGATTACCAGGTCGTCTGCACATAAGAGGACGTTGCTGCAAATATTGTTCGGAAAGTCGTTGATGTAAATGAGGAAGAACGTAGTACTTAGCACTGACGCATCGGGAAAATTCCGAAGAAATGAAAGAGAGCGACGAAAGGTCTGATCCGGTCTTGACTATAAAACTTCTATTACCAAGAAAAGAGGCAATCCGGCGAAGAACCTCTCTTTGAATACCATGGGCTTCCAGTTTGTGCTTAACGAGGCCGTGTGGGACACTGTCAAAAGCCTTGGCGAAATCAAAGAAGATAGCATCTGAGAAGGAGCCATTGTCTTTGGCCTCCGTCGGACTATCCCTGAAAATAGGCATGCTTGTTATGCATGATCGATTGGAAATAAAGCCATGCTGGGTGGAAGAGAAAAGATTGTAAGATATCCGCACCAAATGTAGTGCGAATGAAGTCGAATAGTTTGGGCGTCTTGTTCAACATGTTATTGATAAACAGATTGGAAATAGCACAACGTTTCGAGCAAGTTGTAATACTCTACGTTTCAACCACCTCGGGTGGCCTTCCTCAGGAGGGTTGTAATCGATTATTCTCAATCTGTTTGTCAAGAGGAAAGATTGTTTGATCAGAAGTGAGTATGGCGCGCTTTAGTAGGCGCCCCATTATTTCGCACGATAGGATAGTAAGGCTGATTGGCCGATAGCTAGCGGGAGAGTGCCGATCATCCACTTTAAATATGGGTGTGACCGTCGCCTCTATCCATGCGCTAAGGAGGATGCTCGTGTGGAATGACTGCTTAAACAGCGTATAAAGGGGTTCAGCCAGACTAACAGTTGCTTTCTTCAGTATTCTGAAATGGATCATGTCAGGACCCATTGCACTGTATGCATTAACCTTGGGTAAATGGTCTTCAACATCTTGCAAAGAAAACTCAGCGGTCACGAGTGTTTACCTGAGCCTCTGCAGCGGTAGTACAGGATGCCAGTTTGGGGATGCGACGTTGTAGACTACCATGTAGTACTCCCTGATTAACTCGGCCACAACTGGGGAGGCAGATGTAGTCTCCACGTTGGGCAGTCAAAAAGAAAGAGCAGGAGGTTTGTTCTTTCTTAGTCGTCGCATATACTCAACTACAAAGTTTTCGTTTCCGCGGGCTCTGAGGAGCATCTTCTCTTGTACGAGTTTGGTGTGTTCGCCGATTTCCTGCCAAAACCTTTTTCGGACAATGTGGGACGCGCTGAGGTCCTCTGAGTTTCCTTTAAGCCTATGCTTTGCAAATAAATGGGAACGGTTATCGAGAAGNAATGTGGGACGCGCTGAGGTCCTCTGAGTTTCCTTTAAGCCTATGCTTTGCAAATAAATGGGAACGGTTATCGAGAAGTGGTGGTCGACAGGAGGAAACGCACCGTTTCCGCGGTGTAAATGAATCGTTTGCTTTCTGAATTGCGCTTTGCAACGTACGGTGGTTCTACTCCACGGGCTCTAGGTCAGGAAGAAATGAGCCTAGGTAGGTTTTAATCCAGTAAAATCTGCGGACCTTATTGCTGGTTGTTTTAACCAGTGGCACATAAGATCAAAGGCTAACAGAGAGCTATCACTGTGTCCAAGTGGCGGTTCAATGATCATTCTGTCTACTAGGTGGCTCTCAGTAGTGATAAGTAAGTCGACCAGAGAGGGAATCTGACGAAAACGATGCCGCGTCGGGGCGGTGACGTGCTGTGACCACGCCTTTTGACGTATCAGCGTCGGTAAGGAGGTCGAGAATCCGCCTTCACAGTCCTGGTGAGGAATTGATACCCAGTTTATCTTGGATGCATTAAAGTCACCCATAATACAGTTGAGTAAAACGTTGTAGGCCTAAGAAGTTCTTCAAGCTTACCAGAAGGGTGTCGTCGTCGGAGACGACTGATGAAGGAGGACGATAAAAACCCCACTACGAGTGAGCCTTGGCCGCGTAGTGGTATTCGAAGCCACAGAGCATCACATTTATCAGAGGACTGAAAGTCACCAATAACGATGGGTGTCTGAAAACACTGCTGAAGAAAAATTGCGGAACCCCTCATTCTCCGTCGGCAAAGTCACTCCGGTAAACTGAATACCCCGGGACACTCGGATTACTGTCACTGCTATCACCTGTAGGCCAGGTCTTCGCGAAGGCAAACATGTGAAGTTGGGTGTCATGAGTTAACTGTCTGATCTCCGGCAATTTATTGAACAGATTAAGACAGTTTGTACACATGAATCTGGGGCTACTTCCTCGATGGATTTCTCGGGAAAATAGAAAAGATGGTGCGAGGAAAAGCCTGGGAAATAAGGCCTAGAATTGAGGAGGGTGGTGGGGCTGGACGCGATCTGTTCTTCCGAGTTGTTTTGACGGCCCTCCTTTGGGGCTGTGGGCACGACCTTACCGTCTGTGAGTAGATCAGCATTCTTGGCGCCGCAACTTGGACCTCTGCGCCTTTGTCAAATTCCGCTGCTTGGGAGGGTGTTTGAAAGTTTTCATCCATGGAAAATATGACTTCTTCGTTCGCTGGGTGCGGGGCTTGGAAGACGGCAATGGGCGCCTTGTTAGGAACAACTGAAGGAAATATTTATAGGGTCAGCCAGATTAATACTTTTGGAGTTGCTGGAGGTGGCCCCAGCACAATGCTTCCTTTCCGAATTTTCGGGATGAAGAGATTTCTGCTGGACAGTTTGGTGGGTTTCAGGGTGAGTAACTCTGAAGACGGTTTCTGCGCCGTATGGGTACTCTCAATGTTCGTACCTGTTCCCGGGGCGCCGGTCGGTGAAACTACCATGAAGACAAGGCTTCCGCTTTCCACAACAGGCACAGGGGTCTGATGGGCTGCTTCGAGAGCAGAAACTACGACTTTAGTCCCCAGTCGTAGCTTCTGGTCTGCCATGATTTGTGCCTCAGTCTTAGTCCGCTGTTCGCGTCTGACTCTCTCCTGCCGGGAGCGACCGAAAGATATGCCTTTAAGATGGGCGTTGGCTGACTTCAAAGCCGCTGTTTTTTACCACCACTCGAGGCTGAGCATGGCTGACAAAGTTTTTAAAAGGCCAGATGATTTTTTGGTTGTCTTGACCCGCAGCCTGCTCGCAAGTACCAGATTCGTGGCATCCGGGGTAAAGGGCGTCCCTGGGACTGTTTCAGCTAGCTCGATTGGAGGAGAGGTTGTAGGGAAGCGGCCCCATAAAACAACTCTCTGTCCCCTGAGAGCTTCTTCTTTAGTTTTTACTGCCGCCTCCTCTATATTTGCAATTGATAGGATAACTGATTTCTTGGTAATTGCCACGCCAGGGGGAGCAAGCGTTATATGCTCATTCAGAGAATGTGGTTCCAGTTTCATTTCGTACAGAGTCCGTTGGTATTCTCTACCTCACTCCCCACGGAGCTGAGGAGAGCCCCACATTTACAGTCGCAGGTTTTTGCGTCACTTTACTTGACGTGCTGCGTGTAAGACCAGTCAGCTGCGTAGCGTTGCCTTGGTTTTCGTTGAACCTGCATTTCATGCAGATGTAGGTAAGCGATGAAGACGCTAGCTGTTTGTACCGGTGTTCGTTAAGACCAGTGCACTTGAAGTGATACCACTTCTGACACTGGTGGCATTACATGCCCTTTTGTACGGACATTTTTCATACAGACCGGCCGCAGACGCTTCCTGCTACAGACTGTCTGCGGAGTCCCAGCATTGCTAGATCTGAGGCAGGTCAATGTCAACAAGGTTGAGTAATATGCATTATAGGGCAGTTAGTATCCAGTGAATCACAAAAAGCAAAACAGATACGATGGTGCGTGGATAAAACTCGGATACTAAATGGTGCAAATAATTCAATAAATAATGAATTGTTATGTTATTCTATAACGGATAACAGTAGTCTTACAATTTTGAATACACACACCATCAGTAGAACAGAAATATAAATAAACAGTAACAGCGATAAAATTTGAACCAAACTTCGAGTTACACGCGCAAAAGATCGATTGGTTCGCTCTGTCTAACCGCCACGTACGATTGTCTGATTAGATCGCACCGCGTTTTTTTGGCCACGTGCAGTGAGTATTTTGTCCCATAAAGTCAGTGTCTCCGTGGCCTCATTTTGACCCGTCCATTCAATAAACTGCGCTACCTCGTCTGTTCTCCCCTTTAGTTTTAGGTCGAACGATCGAGCGCCGTATAACACAGGGTCCAATAGACGTTCACAAATTTCTGCCATATACTCGCGTTAGTTCAGCGAATCCGCGGTTGGTACACGGGTTCGAGGCAGGAGCCTGAAGTTCCAGGATCCAGTGGGTATTCCCTCATCAGTTTCAGCGGATGTCTGTTGAGCCGATTGGGTGCAGCAACGATGCAAAAAACGAACTTAGAAGCGTTGATGGATCCACGGAAACAAGCGAAACGTCTCAGTCCAGAAACACTACAAGTGCTGCGACCTGTGGTGCTAGTTCGGCCCAGAGTCTCCCCAAACTTATGCTACCTTGAATCGGAAGTTGCACGGAGAATACGATGAATCTGCTAACAAACTTCATTTATTCATTTAATCACAGTTCACAACAGACTTCAACGCAACAATTAAGGGGTGCTAGGGAGTTGGACGCGAGAGCACCTTAAGCACAACCGCACAGCAGCCACCAGAGAGGAACAGTGCGTCGACGGAAAATTCCAGTCGACCTTCAGAATTCAAACATGCGTTAGACTGGTTAAGCGGCGTACCTAACGCTAATAGCTCAACATTGTTATCCTAGTGAATGTAACCTACGGCAGTAGAGATGGTGCGGATTCGTTATACAGCTACGAGCAAAACTGCGATACCTATGCCGGCACACTAACTTTGATGCTAGTGGTTTGTAGTAAATTTGCATTTACAAGGTAATGTGAACCAGCGCGGTGACGCTGGCAAGGCAACTCTCACATCGCGTGGGGTTAAGAATTTTGGGTGCGTCGAAGGTGATCTCACTACATCAGCCTCCTCTAGAAGGGTGACTAACATGAGAGGTCTTCTACCTGTGAGTTCTATTCTTGGGCAACGGTTGCTGTATTGCTGGCCAGCAGCTCCAAGCCACCCAACCGGAAAACGCCTCCTGAGGACGTGACAGTGGGTGTGATTTCCTCACTGCGCAGGCTACGGTGTTCAAGGTTTTCTCCTTTGGCCTAGAAACTGTTGCTATGCATCCGGTCAGACCTAGGAATAAAGAAGTGTGAAATACCTGAACGTTAGAGAAAAAGCCAGATACCCACCGTAACGCGTGTCCTGCAGCTCCTGAGGATGTTTACAATTATGCACAAGTATCTTCCATGCAAAACGAGTCAGGAAATTGTACTTAACAAAATTGTTAGCTGCTGGTCGACAGGAGCATGGAATACACATAACGAATTATCAACTGCACAATAAATGCTAAATAGAAAAAGTAAACCACTCCAGATAGCGCGCAGGAAAATGAACGCGCCGCCCTGAACGAGTTGTAGGTTGAGGAGTGAGATCGTCAGAAATAGATGCGGAAGACAATGCTGAGGCTAAGTCAGAAGTTGAAGTAGATCGCGAGGGCTCAGGTGATGTTTGTGTTGTCAAACTGGGGGCGGGGTGAGTCGATGAAAGCAGGTTTAAGACGGTCAATAGAGACGGTGAGGTGTTGTACGAAACTGTCGATCACAGGTTATTGCGGACCGTTTGATGACACGGAAATGTCCTTTATACTGTTGTTGCAGCGATTCCCTTATACAGTCCGTTCGCAGAAACACGAACTAACAAATGCTGAGTTCTTTGGGAGCGTAAGACGAAGATTTTGAATACGTGTATCACTCGCTTGTGGTGATCGCCTGTATTTGGCTAGTCGGTTGGTGTATTCTTGAGTGTTGACAACAGGTTCGCTTGATGACTGAAAGAAATCAGCTGGAAGGCTTGAAGGACGACCACAGACAAGTGACGCTGAGGTCGTACTGTTATCCTCGACACAATTGCGTAAACCAAGAAGCACTAGGGGTGAAGTTTCTGTCCGATCTACCCGCTCGTGAGCACGTAATGAGCTGACGATGGAAACACTCTACGAGTCCATTCAATTGTGGGTGATATGCTGTGGTGTGTAGTCAATGCACGTCTTACGGCTCAGTCAGTTGTGAAAATCAAGCTGATTCCAGACGCGTACCGCGGTCAGTTGTAATGGTCGACGAACAACCATAACATGCGATCCAATGCTCGACAAAATCGTGAGTCACAGACACTGTTGATGTGTCTAACAACTGCATGGCTTCTGGCCAGCGAGTGAACCGGTCGATACACGTGAGCAGGTGGATGTAACTTCTCGAAGGTGGAAGTAGCCCGATGAAGTCCAGATGGATATGTTCAAAAAGATCGTCGAGAGTGTGAAGAGGTTCCAAGGGTGTGCTTATGTGTCGGTTGACCTTAGAACGTTGACATGCAGGACAGCAGTGGGCCCAATGTCGTACGTCCCGATTCATGTTGGGCCAGACGACTCGATCCGCGGTCAATCTTAGTAATGCGCGTATCCCTGGATGTAACAGGTTATGCAACGCTTTGAAAACTGCTCTTCGTAACAAATGTGGCAGAAATGGCCTGGGGTATACCAGCGTATTGTCACATATAAGACTACCGGCCGAAGATGTCAGTGGAACTGTGACAAGGCGTAGGTTCGTGCGTTCTAAATCATCCGTGAACCTACAATCGGGCTGTTGTTACGCTGTTGTGTTGCGATTTGATATCAAGCCAGTGGCAGTAGACACGCTATGCATTCGTGAGAGGTTATTTGCAGCGACGTTTGCAGCCCCGGAGACATGGCGGATGCCCGTCGAAAACTGGGCTATATAGTCCAGCTGTCGAGTTTCTCAAGGTGAATATCTACCGGAGTAATTCCGCAAAGCGTACACGAGAGGTTTGTGATCCGTGGAGACAATGAAATCGCAGCCTTTGAGTGCGTGGCGAATGTGGTGTACAGCCCTATACACAGCTTAGAGTTCACGACCGGAGGTACCATATCACATTTCGGTATCCCTGAGACGTTGAAAACAGAATGCGATCGGTTACCACGTCTGGCAAACTGTTTGCTGTAGCACTGCACCTATGGCTGTGTCTGATGCATCCACGGCAATATTAATCTGTGCGTCCGGTTGTTGGAAATGCAACATGACTGAAGAGGCGAATGCCGTCTTAACGTTGGCGAAAGCTGTGGAGGCTTCGTGGGTTAGGTGGAATGTTCGTTCAGTACTCCGGAGTAAATCAGTCCAAGGTTGCATAAGCTTGACGCATTTGGGAACAAATCGACGGTTATAATTCACAAGTCCATTGAAGCGGTGGAGCTTGAGAATTGTATCGGGAAGTTGGCACGATCGAATAGCCTCGACCTTGGAACCAAGCGGTTCAATCCCATCTGCAGAGATGCTGTGGCATAAAAAATCCAACGAGGTTTGACCAAGTTCGGACTTAGCTCCGTTGACGATGAGGCCGTATGATGCCAGACGTTGAAACAGCGTCCGTAGATGGGTTACATGCTCTTCGGGGGATGAGCTAGCCATTAGGATATCGTCTGTGTGCATAAATGAAGTCTAGCCCACGGGCGACTTCATTAATCAGACGTTGGAACGTCTGTGCAGCGTTATGAAGACCAAAAGGCATGCGCACAAACTCGAACAGACCGAATGGAGTGGTAATAGCCGTCTTGGGTATATCATCTTTTGCTACCAGTATCTGGTAATAGGAGCGGACGAGGTTGATTTTGCTGAAGATGCTTCTACCAGCGAGGCTGGGAGTTAGATCGTGGACATGTGGCACAGGGTACCTATCTGGAACAGCAGCATTGTTCAATTTACGATAATCTCTGCAAGGACGCCAATCACCTTATGTCTTCTTTGGCACCATGTGCAGAGGAGATGCCCATGGGCTGTCAGAGGGGCGGATTATAACCATGTGCAGCATGTGTTGAAATTCGGCACGAGTGATATGCAGTTTGTCTGGCACCAGCCTTCACGGTCGCTGAAAAACTGGTGGACCTTTCGTTTTGATGTGGTGTACCACGTCCGTAATGCCGGCAGGTAACTCGTTCGGTAGACGGGTCAACTCCGTCAATTCACGTAATACCGCTCGATATATATCGTCACCGCTTGGTTCAGCAAGCAGTAGGCTGAGCACAGTCGTCAAAAAAGTGGTCCTTATAGCGGATATACTCGTTACGGTCTCTAGGAGCTTGCAGTGGCCTGTGTCGACGGCCAGCCCAATATGCTTCAAGAGTTTCATGCCCAAAATGGCATCTGGCACATCCGCTATAATAAACACCCAACGGAAAATACGCCACAGGATTACGTCCAACGTCAAGGAGCGTATTGAGTTTCCACTGGCGGCCTGGAGCTGGAAGAGCGTTGATCGAGGCTTACCATCCATTCTGGGCGGTACGACACTGACCTAAGCGCCTGTGTCCACTAGACAACGCAACTTAGAACTCCTATCGTGTATGAAAAATGGGCGACCGGGAGTAAGACTGTCAGCAACAGTTGTCGCCATCACTTGCACGCACTTGCGTTTCCCGAGGCGGTTGAGAAGGTGCACGGCTTAACGCATTTCCGTGCCGTGGTCCCAAACATGTGATGGTACCAGCAGTATCCCGTTCTTGAACGCGAACTAGAACGGCTACGTCCTCTAGAAGCGGGGCGAGAGTGAGAAACTTTAAGAGCTTGGTTTTCTGGACAAAGTTCTTCCACCTCCGCTACTAAGTCGGCAGGTATGCTTACTGTGTGAGCTTCGACCTGATGCATTTTGCTGGGAGGATGCTGGATGACTGAGTCAACCGATTTTGTCAAATCATCCAAGGAACTCGTTGACGTGAATGGGGAAATAATTGCCTGCCAAAGTCGGGCAAGCTCTGCATCCAAAGGCAGCGCATGAGTGTATCGTCAATCGTGTGATTTTGTCCCACCTGTATTAATTGTCGAGGCAACTGAGATGGAGTGAGATCCCTTAGTTGTAGCTCGTTAATGGCGTTCTTATGTGGTTTCTCTTCCAATACGATAGCACGTTCTAAGAATGCGTTCTACAGTGCGTCTCAAGGGTTACCCTCGTGTGGTCTAATCACTAAATATCTGACATAGCGTGCGATCAACATTGGCAACGCGGTGGTCAAGTATGTGAACTTGGCAGTCTGACTAGTGATGCACGCTAACTGGAATTGGTGCCCAAGCTGCGCTAGCCAGTACTCTGGGTCGTCCGGGACATAATCCAGAACATGAAAACTTAAGGTGTTATCCCTCGCATTTATCTTGACAAGCTCCGCATTCCAGACTGAGGTATCTGGCTACACCATTCAAATATATACACAGGATTCTGAACAAATACAAATGATAAGAAACTAATGTAACTCGGGCACGAAATTTAGTTTTATGTGTGAACGAATGTAAGTAAGCAAACACGGAAGAAATAATTGAACGTAGCATATATAAAGGTTGCAATAAATAATAGAAAGCAGTAAACATAGATTATGGAACTGGCTTACCAAATTGTAGTGTCAGTTTCTGAATTCTCACGCCCAGAGTCTCCCCAAACTTATGCTACCTTGAATCGGAAGTTGCACGGAGAATACGATGAATCTGCTAACAAACTTCATTTATTCATTTAATCACAGTTCACAACAGACTTCAACGCAACAATTAAGGGGTGCTAGGGAGTTGGACGCGAGAGCACCTTAAGCACAACCGCACAGCAGCCACCAGAGAGGAACAGTGCGTCGACGGAAAATTCCAGTCGACCTTCAGAATTCAAACATGCGTTAGACTGGTTAAGCGGCGTACCTAACGCTAATAGCTCAACATTGTTATCCTAGTGAATGTAACCTACGGCAGTAGAAATGGTGCGGATTCGTTATACAGCTACGAGCAAAACTGCGATACCTATGCCGGCACACTAACTTTGATGCTAGTGGTTTGTAGTAAATTTGCATTTACAAGGTAATGTGAACCAGCGCGGTGACGCTGGCAAGGCAACTCTCACATCGCGTGGGGTTTAGAATTTTGGGTGAGTCGAAGGTGATGTTATTACGGGTTTTCCTTATTTGATTATTGTCATCTTCCTCCTAGGTCTGAGAGCTGGTGTCGTCATGCGCAATTTTTCTTTAACAGTGGGGTTAATCCAACGTGGAAACTGTTCGTTTTAATCCAAAATTCCCAATTGGTGTTCACTGCCGGCGCAGAACTTATCACCGTAACTTTAAATGATTGATTTCCAACATTGACGATGTCTGTGTGTTTATCATATGTGAGGAAGAAACATGTTGACAATAATTGGAAGTGATTTTACGTCCGTGAAAACTAGTATACTGCCGGAGAATATGCTTGTCTTTTTTCTGTCAGTTAATAGCCGCTTCGGAAGTGAGTAAAAGAGAATAAAAATGCGGCGAGAATACAGTGAGTGGAATGACTGGGATGTGACATTCAAATCCGTTCTAGAACTTCCAGCTAAGCAAGATTCCCAGGTGATTATGAGAACGTGCATGTTCCAGTCCGTCAATCTGGCCCTACTCCTGTCCTAAAATGGTGAAGAATTACTCGAAAAAGGCCACACTTTCTGCTTGTTTGGTTGCCGACGACAGGTTTGCAAACTCCCTAGCTTTTATTTCGTGTCAGTGTTCCTCATAGTGTTACGCAAGACAAATAGATATTCGGTCCGCATTCTCAATGGCCTGTTCACTTAATACGTATGGTAGGCGCAGTTTTATAAAAATCCGGTCAGTTAGCTTCAAGAGCGCCAGGAAGCAATAACATAGTGCGAACGGTCTCTTAGCTAGAGGAAACTACAAAGTTAATTCATGAGTGTACAAGTCCCTGAGTTTATTCTCAAAGTGAATGAAGATTATGAGTTCTTCATAAATTCGAGTACCTGTGAATGAAGTTTTTCAAATAAAAGTAAAAACATGAAAGTACTAAGTAGGGCAGTTGATAATGAGAGATTGTCGCAATGACTACTTCTATCTGCTATCCACACTTAAGTGAATAAATACAGAATCGTGTGCTTCTGATTTACTTCGACCAGAGGACAGATCAGAGTGGAAAAATGTTTAATAAGATTGTTATTGCTACTGAAATGTTAGTAAAATTTCCACAGGGTTTCTCAGCTGAGAGTTACCAGCACACACTTTGATCAAACAAATCTTTAGAACATAATTCAGATGGGCACTACAGTTTGCCCCGAACTGCGTGCCACATGACGTGTGAAATCTAGTCAAAAATGCACGTTCACCTTGCGCATAAGATCGTAAGGACCTATGCTTGCTGGTCTCCGGAGGTATATGACTGGGTGAGTTTTTGCGTTTCTATTGGCTCATGTACATTAATGGTGCCATACAAACCTCCAGCGTTCTGGCCGGCTGGACGGTCGGACGGAGCCTTATAGCGTTTCCCGGAGCCTTTTGCGATCTTCGTGTGATAGGTTGAACCTCTCATTTTTCATACTTTTATTTTGTGCTTAATACAACTGAAACGAACCTTGGTAATATACCTGTATGCATCGACATAAAGCTGAAACTTGAGTTAATTTTATGCTCCAGTATGAACCGTGAGAGTGTATTTCGTTCTCGCCAAAACAGCTCCCAAAATATCGATGATTCCTTAATTAAGTGGAATTTAACCTCAAAGGTTCTTTGCACTGCAGTTTGGCGCTGTCAATTGTTCAGGCTTATACGCCCATAAACGAGCAATATTCAAATAAATTATCGTCTACCAGGTGGGTTTTACAGTGAGGATTACTTACCTATCGTTCGGCACGTTGAGTTTTTGCAATTCGTCAGTAGAGGAAAAAATCTGGAGTTCGCACACCCTACTTGTGTCCATCGGAATTCCGTACAAGTGAGCAACCCGTTTTTGTACGATTTGAGCGTTATCCACAAATTGGATATGACAGGATGCACCTGATACGGCACTGGAAAAGTACCCGTGAATCGCTTGGGTTGACAAACAGAAGGAATTTTGAACAGCAAAATTTCTATACACTTTTACAGGCAAACGTCTTCCGCCGAGGTGTTCACAAAGACTGAGAATGTAAGCAAGAAAGTAGAATTCCCAGTGTACAACTGAGGCAGGTTGCACGCAACAGGCGTGATGGATCGGAAAGGAAATGTAGGTATAAAACGAATGACGGACGTAGAAAAGACTTGTTCACGAAATCTGTGCATTTTCAGAACGGGTTAACAACAGGGATAAGGTCATAAAGACATATTACCGTTAACGTTTGGGCGATAGTGATATTGGGCAGATGTCAAGCAAAGCGCCTGTCACACACGGATGGCACAGTGTAACTACAAACGAATGAGTGACAGCAGATTAGCAATTGCCAATTTCATCCACGCTACAACCAGAATGTTCTGGCAGATATTCTGAGGTCATTTCTTTGGGTACCTTCCCGAAAAATTTGACGTCCAAGGGTGCACCCTGAACTTTGTTGTCTGCCTTCAGTGCGCATCTTCAGCCCTCCCAATAGTACGATATATAATGTACATGCGAGCAAGCAGCTCGGAATAACTGAAATACTTCAGTTCCATCTAATGAGATTGTCTGCATTTCTCTTAACTTCACCCAATGGTACTAATCGTTTGTTATAGTCGGTAGTGTAGCTATACGACACCGTTGTCAGAAATCCGACTAAAAATGAGCAATTTATAACACTGTACCTTAGCGTCCACAAAGGTCAGTACATTGTGCGTCTGATGCTGTATGTACATCATGCATTTATAAGTAAGGGACACAGGTCAAGACAGAGTACGAAAATGGCAAATCGCCGAGAACATCTAATCAAACTTTATTCGGACTACGAAGAAACGGGCAAGAATCATAATCTTCGGCAGCATTTCACAGGTAAATTTTACGAGGTCTATCATATAAGTGGTTAGGAACCCTAAAATGCATGTTCACAACTCGTTAACCAGATTATTTACACATTCGCGTCCATAAAATATACAAGACAGGGCAAAATGAGGAGGTAAACGAAACGTTGACCAAGACATAGTGATACACGACTGGCATTCGTACGTGAAAAAGGCACAGCGCAACTTTTAGTGGAGGTGCGTTGGACTAAAACTGAAGGTGTGTCAAAGATAACGTCATGTGTATACAATGGCTGACTTCAAAAAACGGAGGCCACTAAGTTACATTGTCTCGCCTCTCGATGAAAACCCCAAAGGCGTAAAGGGAATTATCCCGAGTGGTCACTTCATGGTTGGGCGACAGAATTTCGATCGAAATAGTTAGACATACGGTGATGCTAAATTGAGGCAAACTGTGCGCAAGCAGATGCCATCTGACACCCGTAAAGATGGCCGAATCCTTTGGACAGAGGTTAATTTCTTAGACAAAACAACGTGCGCATAGTTGGTTGACAGGCAACTTTGGACTGTGTATGAGTGAAATAAATGTAGACGGGAAATATTCAGAGGGGAATCCGGGCCGTTTTTGAAAATCATGTTTCAGGACAGTATAGTACAACATAACATACACACATATGTGTATATATAGAGTGAGAAACATCTAAGAATAATGTTTTGAGAAAACTTTACCCACGGAACACAACTGGGCCAGTTTACGGTAAGAATGCTTAACTTCTGTGACGCTCTCCTATTCAGAGTCGGCTAGAAAATTATGTTTGCTCGCAAAATCACGCAGTTACTATGATCGAAAATACATCAGTCTGTGCAGTAGAACGCTTGTGCACCAAAGTTGTGGGTCGAAACTGGCCAAGATCACATGTATTGTAATATGTGAACGGTAAGCAAACTAACGGCATATACACAGCCAACTGAGCTAAGTAAAGCTACATCAACAGGAGCGAAATTGAACAGACAACAAGCGTTGTCATGTAAGGTACAACAAGGTGAGCACACCAGAACTTCACAAGCCTCATTCAGCTATACGGTTCTTTAGAGAAGTTACTTTTTTACGGGGCATTTATCTCAATCGAAATATGCAACTCCACCCAGAGTTTTCTAGATGAGTGAACGGACAAGCCGATCACAGACATTTCTATTGATCCTTTGACAGTATGTATAGAGTCTTCAACCAATCTACCGTTGAAAGCTGTTAAGTCCTGCCAGAAGTTTCATGATACATTTGTTTACATCCTGCAATTTGTCTTGCTCAGCATATAAATCAGCCATAAGAAAGACCGTGAGTATTGACTGAGTAACCTGACAAAAGATCACACAAACATTTATTCCCTCTTAATCAGTAAACTATAACACACACGCCCATCTTCACAGATTGCCTGACGGAGGCCAAAGACTATAGCCCGATTTCAGCCACCGACTTCTTCATTTGCGTCAAAAATTCTACGCACGTATAGCTTGCCTCCGAAGGCACAAACTGGAAATTTTTGGAATTCCCTTGGAGATTTTTCGCCGGGTCGCCTGTTTCATCGACAGTCGAATTTCGAATTGAAACTGCATCAAACCTATCAACCCCCCTTGTGATATCTTCGTAATTACGTCATTGGTCAGTGGTTGGTTCTCTTTTACCTCTACTTTGCATCAGTGTCCTAATAAGAAGTATTTATGAGAACGCCTCCCTCTATCCTGGCAATTAAGGTACCGGAAACGATAATAGTCAAAGCACTCTACAGATCGATCCCGAAGCAATCAGGCACTGTTCAGAACAGCCTCGATGTCGCATACGCTAGAAAGTGCTCACGCGCCATTCAGTGGGTATTTTGTTAACAACTTTGTGGTTCACAGCGAGTACCAAATAAACACAAATTGAACATAACCCTTGCTTGATCGCAGCTGTTGCATTCTGATAGAAAAAGCACACTACTGGAGTTTTACTTATGCCAGAGCCCATCGATAGTAAATATCTTCGTTACAGCTGAAGCTAGAACTTCGGCCACGTTTCCATAGGGCAACCTTATTGACAACTGAGCTACTGATCTCAAGCGAGGCATGACCGAATAATGGTATATGAGCTCTTTTGCTCACTTGATGTGACACGCTTTTACTGCTGGTATCAGTTGGCCTCATTATGGCTATGGCAGAATATGATCCAGTAGGTTTAAACACCCGTGTTTCAAAATTTTTCTAAAAAAACACACGGTCGGAATCTCACTGGGGTTCGGTCGGAGTGTATGCGGGTGAGAGCGCATACCTGTAGGGCACAACGTTGTGTCGACATGACAACCGACCCGGTAGCCCGGCCAGTTTTGGCGTGTGCTGTTGAAAACCATTGGTGCATAAGAGCAGTGGTGAGCCTTCGTTGGAGGAATTGGACTGTTTAGGACACTACATGTTGGAATGAGATTACCCTCGGACCGTCTGTGGGCAAGCTGAAATAATTTGAAGTGATTAAACCCAGTATGGTTAGGGCTAGCCACACACATCTTGGACCCTCTTCATTGCAATGGATTGAATAGATTCAAACCTGAATGGTTGTTGGGGGCATTATGGCTCATTGCGAAGTGGGCGGATGTATAACCCAAAAGCTGTAAACGTTGCATGGTCCGAGAGGTCTTACGGACGGGTCCGGCCTAGAGCCAGCTCATGGAATTACCTTCAACTAGGCCTTGGGTCCGGATCTTTCGCAATGGATCTATCGGAAAAGGCAGCGGCGACCCGTATCGTAGTGATAGCTCAAGTTAAATGGATTGTGTCAAATATGTAGAACCTTACATTTATATCAGACACATGGTAGCGGATGTCCTCGCGTAAATTCACCAAGAACGCTGAAGCCACCTTCGGGAAGAAGTCGAATCCAAAGAGGTGACTACATATTTTTTCTTATTTCTTGGACCCTCGGCATAATGCACCATCGCCGACACCAACATCGATTATTGGATTTGTTAAGGTCCGTTACGTTGTTTCTGACATTGCTGTGGTTTACTTGGCTAGCGTTGCAAAGTCACTCTATCTTTTACTGTCTCCCTCAGATATAAAGCATTAGTTATTTTTATTCTTAATCCAGATGGTGTTACTCTTTCCCGTTTTACTGTTCACCTAGTGCCTCGTGGAATTTCAAATGCCGGAATAAGACATCTTTATATTTTTCTTCTTGAGTGGCATAATTCATACCATTCCCTGATAAACAAACAATCGTTTTGCTCCTTCTCAACCAATTACCTTTTGGTGAGGTAAGCTTAATTCCCGTTCTTCCGCTCGATTACTGTGCTGCCATCAGCTGTCCGTTTGGCTGCACGGGCACGTTCCTGGTTCAATTTTTGGGGACTTCCCATATTCAAAGTGAGAGACTCAATTTTCTTGTGTTTGCTCAGTTACCACTGTGTTAATCTTAGTTTTTACTAGGAACCATCTCCATCTAATGGGAAACATCTTCACCTGATCGCCAGATTGCGTGCATCCTATTGTGAACGCAAAGGAATAGAAATAAATTCATTGTTACCAACAACGAAGAACTAACGACTATCAGGAACTTGTAGCGACCATAAAACTCGATCTCCTTGATAGTCGCATTCCGTTGTACATTTCTGATAATTAGGAGTTTCTCACTCATTTGTCACATATTTCAAGCTTGTACTGTATAACGCCCGTCCCCAGGGTTAAAGACACAACCCAAACCGTGCCTCGTTAGTTTGACATGGTCTCTTTGTGCACTCTATTTCCCAGGGTCAACGTGAGTCCACAGGACTCAACTCGTTAGCTTTCAGTTTTCATTGTCATTCGCTCTTCTTTGAAAAGGGTTGACTGTGTACTATTATGCTGGACAGCTGCAACAAACTTTCTGATCACTAGGTTAATTAACAACCGCCCAAGTATGAACCTTAGAGGTACTCCCGTAAGAGCAAATTATTTCCATTATATATCTCACCCTATTTGGTCATCCTTCAGTTGGAAATCTCTGACTTCAAATTAATCAACAACACAAACTGCAGCCCCTCCTCGAATGTCGGGAGATCGCAGTATTTCAAGCAACGTCGCGTTATCTACCTTGTCGGAGACCCTGATGGAATTCAGAACTAGCACGTTCATAGTGAGGCTTGTGTTGGCTGCTACAATGCAATCTTTAGTTGCTGCGAGTTGACCGGCGACACATGAGCTACTCTCGTGGAACCCACGTTTTTCGTCGGCTATTAGCCCATTGCACTCTATGTAATGATGGCGCTGCTACTGGATGATGGCCAAGTGTGTCGGTTCATGTTTACGCATTATGGACCCCAGCGATACCATTTGCCTCAAAAGACCGGGAACGATCAGCGCCTAGACAGTGTCGGAAAAATCCCATGAGTAGCTCACTGGACACCACTGGGCGACTTCGCGGATTGGTTTAGACATTCTACCAACATTGGGAGGTTTGTCTGAAGCAAGGAGAGAGGGCACCTAGTTTTGAAAATTACAAAGAACTCAGGACCTTCGTCAAAACTGACTGACTGCACCATTACTTCCCAGACAACCCTCTGCATAGACTTGAACGTGATGCTTAATGAGTATCTTTGTCATCTCCATGTTAGAGTCATACGTACGTTATTGCAGTACCGGACCTGAGTTGACTACCTGAATATGCGCACGCGACGGACAGGAGCTGTAGACGCGAATATGGTTAATCATGAAGTTGACAATTAGCTGAGTCTGCAGAGATACTTCGTAAGTTCTAACTTACTCAACATATGTTTTTCAGGTTTCTCTTGTTATGCATGCACTGCATGTCCATGAGACCGAAGGCATCCTAGGGATCAGTCTTGGCCAGTTTGATTCGTATACTTGCCACCTGACCCACGGCTGTAAGGAAGTCAGATGGAGGCCTACCGTAAGCACCGACAGCTAGAGGGCACTTTCTGTGGTGACCTTTGATACCGTCCAGCTATCAGCCTTTGTGGAAATATGATTCCTGGTAGTTATTCATCGCTTTTAAGAGATTCTCTCACTTGAGTATGGTCAACTGTCGTGAAGTTGCGTTTCACGGCCGCCAAAGTTTAGGTTAGATGAATCCCGTGTACGTACCTGAATTCAAGCTTTGTGGTTTCTTTGGTCCAGTAAATCTTGCACATCCATTATGGTCAATTGGCAATGCTTTGCTTGTAAGTGTTGGGTCGAGAAACGACTGGAGACTTTAGTTACATTACGTCATGCACATCGAGCATAAACCGTGGGTTTTAGGTGGTCACTTAGAATGTTCCGTTGACGTCATGCTCGAGTTCAGTGAGATCCCCCATTAACAACAATGTTTTAACAAGGCGTGCTCCGCACATAACTCTTAACAGAAAATGTGTAACCGCATGGTGTGCCTTGGGCGAAGTGTTCACAAAGCACACAGTCATCTCTGTTTGCGTCTATCAAACGAGACACCGCAGGTGTTTGGCATCACTTTTAAGACGGTGTCTACAGTAATGATATGGAAATGCTATACGCAAGACGGGCCTCTCCCTCTGCCCTAATTTCTGTCATCAACCTGACATGCATAATTTTTAATCAGTGTCCCTTCGTTAGCCAGATCTACTTTACTTCATTTTGCAGGCGCACCCACGGGTATCACTGGGATTTTGCTTCTCAGTGTTGTATAAAAACTTCGTGTGTTGGAAACAAGACTCCCGAACTTGAACACGGAATGCGATGCTTTGTTTGTTTGGGGATATTGGGCTATCTGTGGATGGTGATAATAGTTGCGGAATTGAGTCGACCGCACAAAATCCGCCTCGTTGACGTCAAACTTTGGATTTCCCCAAGGTTGTTAAACCATCCGATTGAAGGGTGAAAAACTGATGTTATGGTGAGCTCAAAATGGGGGTTGGCAGATCTGGGGCCACTTTGCGGTTGCACAATATTGACCAATAACATGTTGCGTAGGAAGGAATGCTGAAGTTTTAGGTCACCGGAAAATTAAAAAAAGCGCCATGGAGGTTTTGCTCTGCAAGGGACACCCGCATAAAATTAGGTAGCGTGAGATCTGAAAGCACGTTGAACGAAGTGTCGGGGGGAACCAGTGCAGCCATTACAAGAGGTCCAGTTAAGCTCACTTTGCTGATTGGAAGTTAGCACTTCTGAATAGCGTGTGAGATCTGAGTAGGCTACTTCATTCTTGGTTTCCGCGGATGCTATTTAAAATGATAATACATTTGCGTTGATGACTGTCATTGCTATTTTGTGGATGTCTTAGTAGGCGAGACAGATCATACCTCAAACTCCTTCCGATGAACCTTTTCTGAATCAGCCGTGGTAAGTGCATTCTCAGCTTGTACCTAGAGTATAGTTCCTTAAGGATAATTTCATTACCTTGTACCGGGCTATCGCATAATTTCTCGTCAACGTCAGCCTTCATAGACACGCATATCACAGTACAAACTCAGAAACCTCAACCGGGTCTTCGCTTTTCAAATATGCCAGGCTTTTGAATTCAGTTTGTTCCTCATATCGGTTGTCACTAACGCCACCTCTCACTCTAGTAAACGGGTCGTTTACAGAGTTATTCAAGAAGTGCATTTCGAATTTTTCCACAACGAGGTTATTCACATGACCTTTGCTGTTAAAGGCGAGCTTCTGTACCATCTGCAAACAACGTTCAACTGTATGTGAACCAGGTGGTCATCGGGTCCTTCTGGGAAGAATCAGGCAGATTGATGGTCTACATTTGCGACTGAAATTTTATTCTTAAACTGCCGGTTTGGTGCTAAGTGACGCTGTTTTGGTATCACTAATCCTTGCTGTTTTTCCTTCAGTAGACGTACCCGTACTGCGGTTTCATTTTATCGCCTCTGATTTCATACTTGTGCATCTGGTCCATCACTGTCAGTGGTGGATACACTGTTGTTTCAGTGTAACTTTCAACGCATTTTTACCTTCACTAAAGTGTTTAACTGGTTAATTAATGCAGCAGCGTTGCTGTAATTGGTGCTTATTGCATCTAGTCCCAGCTGTAAAATCCAGTCACTTTTACCAACAATCATCATCCATTCCTTCAGTCGGCAACTGCATTCATGGTAGAGGCGAATTTTCAGTGGATTTAATCATAACTCAAGAAAAGTGTTTGCAGCGCAGACGTCAGAGATCTCTGCCGAATACCCTATTACTTCCTCTGTTGGTCCTGCTTACTTGAAGATGTTTTCTACACAAATGCGGAAGGTGATCTGAGAAGCCAGAAATCGGCAGCAAATTCCGAGAATTGTATTGAGAGATTATCAAGAGGAAGGGGGCGGTAAGTACTTCCACACAGACTGAAGAAATCCGTTTTAGAAATTAACCTCTTTCCACTATATCCAGAACGTTGCCGCACACCCAAATACAGTAGGTCTTCAGCCCCTCGAATCCTCAAAATCCAGCTGTGGCTAGTTCACTGTTCAGTTAGAGAAATCGCCTCTTAGATTCCATTTGTGATTGTTATCGTTTGCATCTTCAGGAAGCCAAACTGTTTGTGCATCCCTTGAACGACCGTATGACTGAAATTAGACTCTTCTAAAATCTAGGTTCAGGTGCCGCGTAAGTAAAGTAGTTGCTACTTATATTTCATGCTTCAAATGTGATTTACCAAAACAATGAGTTGATGGGCGACAAAAAAATCACGGCGGTTACCTCAGCTTCGAATTCTGATTTGTGAACAGTTGATAAAATTGGACGCTGCGTGAATTTCTCGATGTTGAACCCTGTCTTATGCACGAAAGAAAGCTCATATGAGCGCCTTACGCAGATCGCCATGTAGGTGACCGCCCGTTTGTTGTACTTTGCATAGTTGTGCAGTTTCTATCATATGCGTTTACGTTTTGATAAAACTACCTAACGCGCGACCTTTGACTTTACAAATATTCTCATTCGCCATGTACATTTCTTGTGGTCAGGTGAGCTGCACTTACCATCAACTGCGTAACACACATACAATTCAGTATACTGGAACGAAATCAACCCAATCTCGAAGAACACAAACCCCCTTTCGATGTTGGTCTCCAGTACCATTTGTTGGTTTTGTGGATCATTCATTTAATAAATAGATATAATTTTCATTAGGCTGCCTCAGCTGAAAACACCCTAAGACTAAATGGTTACCTAGGTAACTGTTTGCTAAACACTTTTTATCCACCACTAGGGTCTCCCCAGTTAGGCCGTCACCCATTTACCGTGTAACAGCTGTTCTCCATCATTCACTTGCTCCGAAAACATTTGCTCTTAGATGTTGTTATTTCTCTTATTAGCCCATAGGAAAAATTATTTCGCGTGATAAATTTTGTCTTAGTTGTCAGAATATACACCCCTAAAATCTCGGAATGTGGTTCCACCAAATTCAGATTTTGTACACAAAAAGAGTATATCAGTCAGCAGATTGCAGTAACTTTTGGAGGGGGGTCATTTGACGTACGGTGACGTGACAGAAATGATTGAAGATAATTTGCAATACAACCCTTCAAGTAATTTATTCACCATAATAAAATAGCAAACCATTTCAGATAATTTAGGATGAAGTAATTTCATGCGGTAAGTTTGTGGCGACGACCGTCTGAACAACAGAAAGTCGGTGCTCACGTTTCCTGTCTTCAGTAATGTTCTTCTTCCGAACTGCGCCTCTTTTTATGCTCAAAACCTCCTTAGTTTCAATTGTGAGAGTTTCCTCTAAACAATAATACCACCATTCGGATTGGACGTGTCAGGTTGTCGCTCACATGAACACTAATTTTGATAAGCATTTAGAGATTAATATCGTTCACTTGTCACAGCTTGTTCTAGTGCAGTTTGTCCGCTATTACTTCCAACCGCTGAACCTTCGTTTACGTCTAGCCTAGTTTTAATTACACCCCATCGCTCCCCCATTATGTGACCTGTTGTGTTTGATCATGTTCACTTGAGTCGTTGATCACTGACCGCGTGAAGTTAATGGATTCACTAACGGGGTTTGCTGTCCTCTTTCGTGTAGTTTGCGATATTATCCTTGTAGTATGACACACTATTAATAAGATGCCCGCTTTTGCGAACTTTTTCATTTTTGGATCGGGATCGGTTGCTTAGTAGGCGTGGAGCTTATAGACACACCACATTGCAGACGCGACTATTCTAGATTCAGCCGATTGACTGACGTGGCAAGCAGACCTGGTGTAACCCGAGGAATCACTAGACTTCCAAGATTTACACTCCACGACGACGAACAAAGTCAATTACTGATTTATTTTTATTCTGCAGATGACAGTATAACATTTCTTTATCTTCACCCATACCTCTGTAGGCTTCTGCATAACCGTAAGTTAGGTAATAACCTCTTGAGGCGATTATAATTCGCTAAGCTTACGGCAAACATGTGTCGGATTTTAACATTTCAGAGTTCCCATACTAGACCATCATATGACGTTACTAAGAGTCCTAAGCAAGAAAAAGCTCACACGAGTGTCTTACGAAAAGTGCACGATAAAGGACAAATGGCTGTTTCCGCTAACATTCTATTGGAGAAACAAACTCATTCAAACTGATTAACCGTCGGCTTTCCGTAACGTTTCGCTAGTTATTCATGTTTCGGCCATCACTGCTCACCTTTTGCGCATCTGCCACCCCTGGTGTCGGGACTGGTTCGCATGCCGCAACGATGACCGGACCACCACCGAAGATAGGGAGAAGTTGATCTCACCGTTTTAATGATCAGTTTACCACAGAATGGTACTGTGCAGTTGAGGAGTGTCCGATACTCGTACTGCTCCAACAGTGCACACAGTCCACAGTTACGCTCTGTAATTCATTTTTGTACGTCTTTTTGTGTATATTGTTTTGTTAAATTCATCCGTACACTTGTTTAGAAGCATCATTAATATTTTGGAACTAATTGGGCAACAAGGATGAACGAGAGTTGCCGCCTACTGCTGTTGTGTGGATTTTTAGGCTGGTGAAACGATTGCAGGGTGAAATATTTTAACATCGTGTATCCGCTGATTTACCTAGGCTTAACCTTTGCTTCACCACGCCACGTGTAAAATTGTCTATCGGTCGTCTTCCCAACCTACAGTCTGGAATCGTCCATCTATCGTGAATCGGCTCATTCAATTCGATGGAAATTGACATGTCAGTGAGTCGTTCCATTTCCGTTGATGCATCTTCCGTTTTACTTGTACGCATCTCTCTCGAACCCATCCGTTATTGTTGCGAACTTTTTCCGACCATTACTGTTATTTAATTGACTAGGACGCTACACTACTATGTTTGACTCGGGCATCTCATTCCGCCCTCGGAATACACCGTTTGCTCAACCATTATGAAAACTGAACGAAATGGTGCACTATGTCTTGCAGACTTGCGTGAGGGGACAGAACGAGCCTGTGACTTCCCTAGTTCTCTTTTCAAGTAATTTGATGGAACGAGTACAGGCGAATCCAAACGATCGACCGAGGCTGGCTGTGGAAAAGATGAACACGGACTTCCAGGGATGCGATATCAGTCCTACTTGGACAAATCGCTTACACAATATGAGAACAACCGGGTATCAGGCGGGGTTCGTAGGTGAGTCATTCACATGTTGGAGTGAGGCAGTGTTAGTGCATGACGGCGACGGCGAACGGTGCGTACCCGATCTAGCCGTGATTGCGGATCACAAAACTTTTGTTCAGGTGGTCGTTTTGGATGCCGCTTGTTGTTTTAGAACGATTCTTAATGCCGAACCCACCATTTTGATAGTGCCGACCTGCAAGGGGAGCAGTACATTCAGCTGACCTTTTCAAATATCCTCTTGCTCGGCATGAGCATTCTGCGTAAGGGCATCCACTGTACTCCTGTCTGCGTGATCAGCAGAAAACAGCTTTCAGTACGTCTACACGCAACCTTCTCGAATGCTCTTACCGAGGCCGCGTTATCGTAATTTCTGCACAAATGCCGCATATGAGAAAGGGTTTGAAGGATACTTAACGAGCGTGTGGTTTATTATAACTTTACAAAGGGCACAGAAACGCAAGTTGGCTGAAGAGTTTAGGGTCCGACTGTCGACCAACTGGTTAACCGAGGTGATCGTGGTTCGGGTCGGCGCTTCAGGGTCACATGGCATGCGGACAAACAAGCGGACGGAACATATTATACTTATTATTCCAACAGCCTGGATGCAATAAACTTTTTATGTGCTGGCAAACCGGAGTATTTATTGGTCGGATTCGTTCAACTTGATGGATAATTGGCTTGAATATTGACTGTTCCCGAATCCAGCAAACGCTCATTGAAATATCATCCAATCGATGTTAATACTTTTTTTCCGATGATAGCAACGTCAGAATTGATTAACTATTGCTGGTCAGATGACCGGAATATCCTTAAAAATGACAGCAAATATGCACACACTTTGCTCGGAGGTTACTCTACATTATACTTTTGATACACAGTGCACACAGTGCAATAGACATAGAAACTACTGGAAGATTTGGCAGTCGTCTAGCTTATTTTTCTTTTTTCGCCACCAGGTGGCCGCCAAAACGCGATTTGGAATTGTTAAGGTGGCATAAAAGCCTTTACTCTGCACAGGTGGACAGACTTTTTGAACGCTTTGCGGGGTGTATATAAGACCACTGCTTGGGTGTGCTAATCAAGTCGTATACTCGGGCTTGAAGGAAGATATACTCGCCATTGAACATGTCCATTTAATAGCCCACAAACTGGTCACTGATTTGCAGAATTTCCCCTGCGAGTCTCTTCTAAAAATCGTTGTGCTATATCCACTTGAGTTTCGAGAACGCTGTAATGATTTAACCCTTAAACAACTCTTCCTTGCTGCAGGACTCATGCGGTAATTCTTTACCCCAATAGCTGATAACAGCCAACGTGACAACAGTTTTTTGCTTACATGGTCATCGACAACCGTAACTACCTGCCATTAGAGGTCTTTAGTTGCTCTTCTGGGAACCCTCTTGAAATGTTTGGCTCCCACTCAACACACTGTTAGATTAGCATTTTGCTTGGCTCTTGACACTTTCTGTAAACTCCAAGAGTGATGCTGCAATTTTTTTTCCAGTGGGTGTCTTTCAGGTCAACAGAAAACCACTGGCTAATGAAGCAAGTGAACTGTTTGTATTTGGATGATCTAGGCCTCCAGTTCTGAACCCGTGTACAAATCGCCGAGTCCAATTTGTTCAAACGGTTTCCAAGTTACGCTATTCAAGCTGGAAGGACCGTAATTACCGGTTTTGTCGCGGTTCTCTTTTGCACATCAAACATACTTTAGCAAAGTTTCGGCAAGCTGGAATGGAATTTTCCTTCGAGGTTAAGCGCGCTTAAGATTATCCATAGTTCATTGAAGTTTGCTTTCTGGACATTTCAGAACAATACCTTCGTTATATTAACTGACGGAAACAAAATCTGGCAGCAAATGGTCACTATGCCCCAGCGGTGGTTTGATGACCTTTGTCTACCAGGTCAGCTTCATTCGTGACAACCAAAACGGGCAGAGAGAATGTCTGTCCCGAATGATGCATTGCAGGTTGTTTGACATGCTGCGTGCAGGATTTCTCACGGATCAGTGTCGTCAGTGATTTTGAAAATCCGCAGTCAAAGTCCTCATGAGAAGCAGCTACCCAGTTGAGTCTGAGTGCGTTAAAATCAACCATAATTAGAATGTGGGAGAAACGCTATTTAAACGAGAAATGGTCTAGGATGGGGAGAATAGTTCCATCGTTAGATGTGTTGCAAGACGGCGAATGGTTCGTGATTCTGATTAGCAATGTGTCACAACTATGAATCTGAAGTTTGAGTCAGAGTGCACCACATTCCTCTGGGGAGGGGAGAAATTGCCTTATTACAATCGGCACCGGAAGTTTCTGGCTTAGGAAGACATGCATCCACGGAAGGGTTCTTTTCGGTACAGGGATTACCCAGGAACGTGAAGTTCGTTTTCACTGAGCTTCACGGAGAGCCATGGCTCTGTAAAGGCGAGAATGTTGAAACTAATGCCGTGGACCAGTGGCCTGGTTCCTGGTAGCTTGTTCAAAAGGTCCGGGCACTCAGTCCATACGCACTTAAGGGTTACTTCCTCACTTGGTTGGGTACAAATAGAGACGGAGGAACACGAGGAGCTTGAGGAAACGGTTCTAGTAAGTATAGAGAGTACGTGAACGAAGTCCGATTTTTGCACGCCTTTTGAATGGCATTGGTCCTTTCACCACAGCGTCAACGTACGTGGTCATCCCTGCTGGACGCTTTGGGCGCCGTTAGTACAAGGTTGATGGACTCCAAACCTTTGTCACTTTTCGAGCTACTGAGGGTAATTTGCAATTTTGCATCCGTGACAACTTGGGCGACATTTGAAATCTGAACAGAAATTAGTAAGAAATGACCGAAACCCACCTGGCAACAATGCGGCTGGAGTGAGCTAAATATAAGCCTTTCCTTATGCACGAAGTGACCCCAGCAGTCTCGTAGGGTTATAATGCTTGAGAATAAAGTAATTCTTGACGGAACAATTTGAGGTAGAGTGGTCGTAGATGCAAACGAAGGGTGATGTTGTGTACCACATTTGGGGACTACTCCTTCAGACCCACGCAACTCCACGTGTGGTTGGTCACCCAAGCGGATATGGGAAGCCTCCTTTCTTGTGGGTGAGAGCTCGTGAGTTGATCCTTTTGAGGACAATGCTCATCATTTTAGAGTGGAGATCGGGACTTTTGTTTTCTTCCAAACTTTGGGAAAAGCCATGACGCTTGCCCGTGTCCTGGTGAACTGAGAGTGCTTCTGCTGCTCTTGTAATGAAAGACCAAAGTGAGGCTACCTTTGTATCATCACAAGTTACCCTCGTTTATAATGATTTATCCAGCACTTTCGTCGTGATAATACTCGCGAGTAAGGTCACAAGTAGTTCAAACGAATACTTGGTAACTTTAAAACAGATCCTGCTAGCTGAAATCATGGTTGTTAAATATCTATTGAGAAAGGTATTAGACACCACTCTGGCCTGCTGACTTGGAAAATATGTGGCTCGTAACCTTCCCCACGAAATAACTCCCCTCACCCGGAGTGCCCTGTCTCTCAAGTTTAGAGCGACGATCTCAATTTGAAGAGCGTACAAAGACGCTACCTCACAAGAAGTCGCCATATTCGAGAAGACGTGCGCCATATACTCATTCAGGGAGCTTAATTCTGACTTTAAGTCAGAGTGGGCATTCTCTGCCTCAGCCGGAAATACTGCTATGACTGTGCGCAGTGCGTTACCATTCTTAGGCACCTTGAAACCAGACATAAACGCATTATTTTTCTGCTCACTGGAGGTGGAGGACGGTGTGATGGATATGATCGCGAACAGGATGCAATTTTTCTCGGAAAAGACCGCCAGCTTAGATAAGTGGTCTCTCCGAGGAAATAAGCAGAGCATGTTGACTCTTTTTGAAACCAGAACGCTAAAAATGGTTTTAGTGTGGGCACGTCTGGCACTCTATACCTATTTTGACAGTCATGCGACAGCCGAACCGACGACAAATTATTGGTGCCTCTAACCAACCAACATTGCTAAATCTTGAACGTGTCTTCGTGTTATGATATGTGGAGAAAACCACAAATGTGAACGCTATCAAAGACGATAAACAATGGAGGCATCAGGTGAGGCAAAGAAATAGTGAAAACGAGCAAATATCTGGTCATATACTGAACGACAAGGCAAATCCGTTAAAACATGGCAAAAGCTATATGAGTTTTCATGCACAGGACACCAAAAATCAATACTAACGGAGCCACACTGTCAGGATGGAAATTTCACCCAAAATTTGGGTTTCCCGCGTTGTCATTCGCTTCCAAGATAAAAGTCATGATTTCCAAATCTTTCCAGTTGTTTATGCAAAATTAACGGGTACTATTAACAGAGGTATAAGACAATGTACTGACCAGCAGGATTTCTAGAAGGTCTCTGATCTCTCAAACAGTCGCTTGCTGTTACAGAAATGAAAGCGTATAAAATTGCGTCAAAACTGTGCGTATAACTTAAGGGGTGCACTATGGGCAGAGCCATGCATCTGCGTGATAGGAAAGCATCATCTTTATTTAAGCATTCAATAAGGGGTTCGCCTCAGGGCACTGTGCCAAGTTTTCTCCTCATTCTCATATGTGTCAGTGACCCATTGGTCGAGATACGAGCGGATTGCTAACTGTTAGCGGTTGGTGTGAGGTTATTGGGATGACTAGCGGAGGGCAGCCAACTTCATTTGGGTCACATCAGTATGGTTTCCATTCACATGCCACAGAATGTAAGCATCCAAGTAGTACAAGAGTAATGGCAGCCGGTGACTTTGTACCGCTGAGGAGACCCTTGGAAGGAGACGATCAAGTAAAAATATTGAGGTGTGTTCATTGTACACTCTTTTACTCCGTCGCTCAAATGCACAAGTGCAGCAAACCAGTCGATGTGAGTTGTCGCAGGCGGAAAGGAGGAAGTGTGGATTCCTACTTATTTTGAGTTCATGCGACATTATTCCGTGTATTTCTGAGAGGTTGAGTATCTAATTATATAAAGAACTTTTGACTGTTAGAAGAGACTCAGAAACTAACAACGCGTTAGGTCAACGCCTTTCGAGGTGTGTAGTAAAAGATGGACTAGGTAGAATATTGCTGTTTTATTGGGAGTGCAAAATGTTAAGATGAGAATTGATTGAAATGCTCAAGAAAGATGTCAAGAAAATCCCATGGGTCATTTGGCGAGCATAGTTTTGTGACAGAAAATAGCAAGTCGATCATTTTATCATTGTATCCGCCAGATTGGTTTTGCAAAGGGTTACTTTCTCCCAAACAGTAAGGATATGGTAAGCTATCAACACTGAAGCTTTTAAAGGGGAAAACAGATTGGTAGTAGAAAGCCACTCTCCAAGAATTGACGTAAAGGACGATAACCGTAGGCTGCTCGGCCTATATATATATATTCTTTTTCCTTCACGGGCTGTCTGTGTTATTTAGTGATTGTTTTTTTATATTTAAATCACATTCCGTTTTTTTAACTCATTGTTTGCTGCCATTCTATTTTCTTTGGATTTCGTTCGATATACTAATTGCGTGGAACTTCTTTCATGTTCACATGAACTATCTCATTGCAGTATGTCGAGTGCCTTGCAGGTCGGATGCATTGCAAGAAATTTTGTGATCCTGGAAAAACAATGTTGAACTTGGTCAACAGAGTACTGGAACTTCATGAATGATAAATAGTTCGGCAAGAGGCAGGTCTTTATCTTGTCGTCATTTCGGAGTGACTCTGGATTTGAGACTTTGATGTTGAATCCACTGAAATGTCATTACCCCAGAATAACCCGACCAATCACAAGTAACACTGACCAACAAACAAAAGGTGGATGAGAAATTAAAATGCGATTCCGATTAACAACTACCAATGAGGAAACTCCAACTAGGAGTGAAAACAAGCAGAGTTTTCGGCAACGTTCTCCGGTAAAAAGCACAGGATTTCCGGAAAAATGTGTGTCTGAAGGATACAGCCGTGATTTAACTGCCTCAATTTTTCCTTTCGAAAGGCGAGATTTCTGTAGCAACCTCGGTTATGTGAAGTGTATCAAAGAACACTTTGTGTTCTTTCCTGCTGAACTTGTGCAAAATGGAAGTGTCATCGCAACATCTTCTTTTGTTTCACTCAGCGAGTTAATAAAGATCACAGCAAGCTGCACCTAATTAAAATATGTCTTTACCACGCCATATTTGAAGAAAATGTTGTATGAAGGACTTGCGGAGCTCTGACGTTAAACTTGTCTGAGTTCATTTTTGTTTAAACTTCATTGTCAAGCACCTCTTTTTGAGAGCACGTCAACTACCACGTACTAAAAATAATTGTGTAATGAACCAGTTGTGTTTCTTTGGCAGTGCGCTTGATAAACAACGAGATTTATTTCTCTGCGTTTTTGCCTTATAACGAATAATCACAACTGTGATGTTTACACTGGTTGTTTCATAAATTTCCTTTCGTATTCATGCTCCAGCTTAGAATGGTTTCAACAACGGCTCATTTCTGAGAATACCCGAACCAGCATACATCGATAAAAATAGAAGCCACTAACCTTTTGCAATCGGCATTTTAAGTTGTGAGGAGATGAAATTGTGTGGTTTCATCAATGCAGTTCATTTCTGCTTCAGCTGCGAAGTTTCTTGAACCACGAACTGTTCAGTTCTTCGTGTCAATATGTTTCTGAAGGTACTCAGCGTTACAAAGTTTAGAAGATAAAATTCTTCACTCTCGCGAGTAAAAATGGAGGCTACAATATAAATTACTGAGGATTTCAATCCAACAACGCCATCAGGACACAACAAACTCATATTTATCACCGATACACATTGGTTTACTTCCCGCTAAAGCAGCGCGGAACAAAAGCAGAGTGTAATGCTATCATGATTTTGTTTTCTGGGAGCTATGCTTTCAGGCATTAATGTTTTGTAAAGTGGAGTAACCTCAAAGCAAAAGGTAAGGGCGGATAAAGGTCAACAATTGATAAAAGTCTATGAGATGGATAATAATAGAAATGAGGCTAGTGCAAGCAAATATCTCACAATAAATCAGAGAACAAAGGCGCCCAGCGCTTGGTAAGCCCTTGTTGGAAATCCATTCAACCAGCATAACATTGAGATTTCAGAGACATTCAAACTTCTGACTCATTAAAACAGCGAAGTTCACTCGTATCGCTAGCACAACTTCAGTCTTTTCTATCTTCATATTATGACTTTAAATGAAGGAATTCTGAAGGCAGTTTGAAAAAGACTCATCTTCAATTACTGAAAACTATTTCGGGTTTTTAAGCGTTGTTTCACAGTCCTCCACAACCACTAAACGTCCAGGTGAAATAGCCTCGATTCGCCCACGAGATACCTCAAATTTATCTCCTCTTCCTAAAATAAGTTTCAACTTTCCATCACCTTAGCATAAACCATATTCTCGTTCCGAGCGTGCGCACATTAATTCATTATAGAAAAACCAAGTTCATCGCCGCTTTTCTTGAAATGAAGCCTTTATAATTCACCCAGTGGTGTATTCCTTTTTGCTATATGTGAACATTGTCTGCGGGTGTCCCCAAGTTCTGGACTATTTCCGTGTTCATCGAACTAACCTTAGCTTTTATCAGGACCTTGGGCAGTCCTGAGTGACTTTTACTGAGCAGCTGACTGCATTCGTCAACATTCCAGGGTAGCTGTCACGAACTTATCAACTTTCGAAGACTGTCCGGGTCTTATCAGCTTCAGGGTAAGTGAGTTAAGAAGTACCGACTGGGGTTTTCCCACTACATACGTCTTTACCCGTTGTGGGTGAATACATCCTCGGCCATCCACCAGTCGTCTGGAAGAAGCGTTTAGATGCTGTTTTTTGTTCGGGTACAACAATGAAAATGACAATCTGACATCAAAATTACGCATATCACACGGACTTTACCCATAGAGTTGTGAGTTGCACCATAAACGACGACAGTGCATCACGCGGAGGCCACACTCGAAATGTTAGCTATGAACACACTGTTTAAATTGTCTTCGGCTATCGGGTACCATACTTCATCCAAGTTTGTCATTCATTTTAGAATAGCCCCCTTGACCCTTATTAGGTTGTTGTTCAAACCCGCTTTGTGTTGACCTTTGTTCAAGGTTAATCTGTTCTCATACAACTATTCACCTAAAATTTGAGCGATGGAATATGCAAAATGCCTAAAGAGCAGCAATAATGGCAAGCCTACCGAACCAAAACAGTGGAATGATCTAAATGAGCGTTGGTTAAATATATAAACTGCAATGTAGTTCTCTTGGGGGGAGATCCGTTCTAAATGAACACCACGGATACGTCAGAAGTCGATTTCCGCCGCTTCATCAAAAATAACGAAAACGCACCAACCGCATCTCATGTTCATGAATATGACGAGAGTCACAATGTTCTGAGGCAGAAACTTATGGATATTCTGCTTAAGGATTATGAGGCTTACTTCTCAGAGTAGGCTACAGGGATAGAGATGGAATTCCCATCCGGGAATGACCAGTTGCCGTTTTCATTATTTCCTCTTATATTGGACCATATGCAAAATTTGGGATACTTATTTATAAGCTATCAGGGCGACTACACCGATGTACTGACAACTTCGGATGAAAGACCAACTGCCTTCAGTCAGTCTATTCAACTATAAGGTGACGATGGAGATTCGATTCACTTTCACAGTCTAGACCGTCATCTGTGGAAAAAAGAAGTCGCCTCGAAGCCTAAACAATTGCGGCGTTTCAAAACTTCACATCTGAACCTTCTTTCTCCAACACTTTTCGCAGACGACGGTGAAAGCTGGCTGTGTAGGCTGACTGCACTCCATCGTATCACATGAGAGAATGACGAGATGCCGTATGAAGAGCGCTTGTCAACTATCACTTTCATTTTCCAACAGGTACCTGGACATCACGTCACAGCGCCAAATATGTTAGCTTCGTCTTTAGAGACTCTAAGATAACAATGTGTCAATTGATCCAACGTATTTTTTGGAACACAGAGAACTAGTTAAAATAGGAATGGACATTTTTCTGAACTGGTCACCGGTGTAGCCATCACACTTAAACTTTGACCACTGGCACTCTTTCTCAGCTTATGGAAGTGACATTTCTGAGCCAGAAGTCTGCTCTTGAATGGGTTAAACCGCAAGTCCTCTTTCATTATATTTGTTGCAAAAGAGTTCCAGTTAAGAATATCCATTTACTGAAAAAGTTACAAACCGGCTGTGCTTAAAAAATGCTCGTTCGTAAACAACTATGGGGAACGTTTTATATTCCGTGGTTCGATCGACAGGTGTGCTGTCTCCTGCCTCATTTTCAGTTATGACCCAAGGATGGTGGACTTGTAGTCAGTTCACTGAAATTACGAATGCAGCCAACATCACCACACTTAATTTATTCTGCAGGACATGCTGAGCCGATGTGATTATAGGTTTATCCTATACGGCGTACAATCTGCGCCCTCAAAATAATGGGTATTGTTACAAGATTGGGCTGGCACTGAACCTCCCCTTCTTATTGTTGGCCGGCCGTGTGGCGATCGTTTCACTTACCTAGGTACTCTCATTTCGTCAGCTGATAATGTTTCTGAAGAGATGTCCACGTTGATTTCAACACGACTTAGTGCTCTCACCAAATCTGCCACTTCTGATGCCGCAAGGATGTTCACTTGTCAATTAAAGAACAACCTTTCAGTGTGTCCTCAGTTTGCTCTATACAGATGGAAGGCCTAGCTCATTTGCGTGGATTTCTCTAGAATCTTGGTATTCCATCGGCGTTATCAGTAGCCAGTTATCTTGGACAAAGCAAGGTGAATGTGAGTAACGCGACGATTTTCCGTTGCTTATGTGGGGAACGCGCAATTTCGCAATTTCGAGGTAACAAAAACCAAAATATTTACCGGTTGGATCGCGTCCTGCTCAGGCCAGCCGATGGTATATCGCACAGTACGTTATTCAGTGGGGCTTTTGTTAGCTGGAAGAAGCCGCAAGGGAGTCAGAAAATGACATGATCACGACTTGCCTACTTCTTACCCGTTCTGTTGAGTAAAGGTTTTAGGCGCGGTATACCAGAATGGGGATGTCAACGTTGACCGGAAGCACTCAGTGGCATATCAATTTTGTCAAAATGAATGAAATGCGTACATGCACTGGGATGGTGACTATCTTTTACTTGAAGCCACATTTTTAATTGCCTTTCACGTTTTCACGTATTTAGTCGTGTTTATTACTTCGTTTGTCTGTGGACCATTGTTAGGACAAACTGTGACCAGAGCCATAGTAACCAAGGGCACAGTTGGAAGGTGAAAATGGTTCTGATGATGAAGAAACATAACTGTACATATTATTGTTTAAGTAAATCGAACGCTCAAAAATGACCGCAGTTGTCGCAATCCCATAGACTTTTCAGTCAGTGGCAAAACAACTCATATTTTAAATCACCATTTCTAAATTTGTTCACAGATTAGTGCATAATACTTCATATTTGATTTATACTTCTCTACAACTCTCCTACACTGCCCCACAGAAACTGCAGTCTGCTCGTTCAAATTAAGTCAAAGTAACGGGCCTCGAATGAACTCACCTTTTTTTCTCTATGTTTCGGTTCAATTCCGTTCACCGCAGCTTTTCATTTGTCAGTTCGTTTTAGTTTGACTGCAACAGTTTCCAGTGGAAACCTGATTTCGACAAATCAGGTTTTGCAAACTACGATAAGGAGTTACTCTGTGAATTCACTGCAAACCAATCACCTTCCATTTTTCCTGTTCATAGAGCTCATAGGTACATCTTTATAAGCATGCACAGTGTACAGTGTGTGCACCTATGTTCCGATCTGATTCTTAATATGTATTCTCCTGGTGCTTCACCATTACTGGTGTGTTTTCGTCACACGTTCTGATACTGGGTAAGATACGTTAGAGAGCGTCATTGTATAACGCGCAATGATGGGTTCTATGTTGAACCCATTAAAGTTAACTTTGACTTGTAGCTTATATTCTCCAAAGGCATCATAGAGAGTCATGTGAACTACAGATTGCCCGACATTGTAAAAACTGCAGGTATATATGTCATTCATTAGAGCCCGGTTGAATATCAGTGAAATGTATTTGAAGATGCTGTGACAGTTGCACTGTTTGCTATGGTTTGCTTGATGCGGCTGTAATGCTAACGAATTGCTGTGAGTTGATACATTTCTCTGTATACGGAACTTCGAGTTCCTGTTCACACCTTCGTGTTCTGGTCAACACAAAAATTTTAACTAAATTGCCTAGAATATCCAACATTCCATTTTTCTTTTGTTTGCAACTAAAGTGATACGGTTCCCATAATTTTCTGAACTCGGTAATTGTCCTATGTCTCAACGCCATCTGGAATCGGTTATTCTGGTAAAAAAATTTGGGTAATTTCTAGGCATTTCATAGTAACCTTTTGCAACTTCTTTATTTTCTCTGCCCTTAGTCTGGTGAACTGAGTTCCTAGTTGGTTAATTTTTGGAGTAAAGGAGAATTACCATCATGTGCGTTTTCTCCTTTGCTGCATAAAATTCCTTTACTTGGCAGTCGTTTTGACGCTTCAGGGAATTTTACCATCATCCTGTTTGTCGGGCCGTTTTGGCTGATATTGTTGTGTTTACAGATGACGCAGAAATCAGTCATAAGGCTGAATCATTCGGACAGATTCACAATCGGCCATCAGCGATTGGATTTCGCCCATCGTACTTCGCAAACTTCGTTCCGACAACACACTCTTTCACATTTGCTTTATCTTTGGACTGAACTGCCAAACAAGCATCTCCCAACAAGCCGGTCTTACTGAATTGCAGGTGAGTCTTTCTCGCGCGTGTTGTTTGTGAGAATGACCGCCTGATCAGAATTGAGGGAACTGGTGAATGGAGGTCATTACGTATGTTTTGCAGTAAATACCGCCCAAGCTGAATTCGTGCAGTCGCAATGTACTCCCGGATGACTGTTCAAATGTGACGGGTAATGTTAACTACTGTGGATGTGGCTAGTAACTTTAACTGGGCTACCAACAAAACATCGGTCAATAGATTGGCATGATATCGCGCGATTGTTTGCATCCTTTTCGAATCAACTTGTGACAATATCCGAAACCAAAACGCTCCGCGCACAAACTCCAATGCAATTGTTTTTACTCTGAACCATTTACGATTTCATCCATAAGCTACATATACAGCGTAAATTCAAACAACTAAAACCTTAGGGTGGTGGTAACCCAACTGTCCACTTTAGGTTAGTCTGATGTTAAGGCATGCGAAAATGAGGCTGTTATTTTACAGGAAACAAAACAGAGAGACTTAGATAGAAAGATTTAGAGTGGAAACTGAGACCTCAGCAGTATAAGACAGGTAGTAGTTGATTGATGAAGCACATATTAGTGTACCTTAGTTCAAAATGAGATGGAAGTCAAGAATGTAAATTTGGGCTGGAACCTAAGCAAGTCGTTCTGCATATGCGCCAGCAACAAAGTGAAAGAAATTGTCCGTAGAGCGGAGCGGACGATTCATTGAAAGCGAATTTTGCTGGTTGATGCGAATCAACAATATGGGTGAAAATGATATAAATCACCTGCGTCTCGTTTACTCATTTTCTCTTAGGTACTAATGTGCTTCAGGTTCATTGGTGAATGCTATGTCTGAGAAGTTTATCTGGTTTGTAATGAGGCGCCACGTGGTCAGCGCACCATGATCTATGGTACTTACGCCTCCTTCGCATATCGCGTGCCTAAATTGCTGACCGCGTAACTGTCGCTCTCCAAACATTTAGAAACGCAAACCATCACACAGGATATTATTTCTGGCTCCAACTCAGATAACTCTGTCACTGACATATCCATGCAAGTTGCTTTTTCACGACAGGATTTCATATAATTCAGCTTATCCAGTGAATTTTGTGAAGACATCTGGAGCAATTCTCTTAGCAGCGGTGAAGCTGATTTAATGAACAGTGTGTTTGAATGCTGGTTTGTTATATTTCGCTGCCGATAAGTAACTTTTCTTTCCGCGCACTGTTCTGTGCTGTTTCTTATTTCTCAGTTAGTTCGACTTACGCTGACATTAACTTTGGTGACAAAACGTGACGATTGCGGAGATGAAAGAAACCGGAATAATTTCTGTCAAAAACATGTGTGGAAGAAAGCAGAAGTTATGACAAAAATCTGAGTGAAAATAATAAAGGGATTAACTAAGACTGGGGAAACACAAAACTTCTAAAACACTTAATACCGCTCATCAAGTTTAGTTGTGTAATTCCAATTTGGAAGAAGTCGTATTTGAGCGGTCATCGACTGGAGTTAACAGAACAGTTACCGTTTATGAACAGTATTCATAGGCGGAAGCGGATGAGCGTTCACATGTGGCAGTTCGGTCATGCCTAGTGTGACGTCGGTGGGACAGCGATCAACAGGGTTACCCCATGGAATTGTGGACAGAGATCTAGCTGTGACCGTAGCATGGACATACAGTAATGAAAAGCTCTAATGAGAGAGAAACTTGAGTCCAGTGCTCCTCTTCAAAACGGGTTGACTGGAGAGTCTATGGAAACGCGAAAGTTGCGATCAAGTGTGATTGCTGTTCATTCTATTTGAGAAAGACCAAAATCATTTACTACACATCTGTAACAAAAGGAAGTGTTTGTACTGCGAAATTTCAATAGTACTTATTCTACTTCTTCATTTCATCTGAGTTGACTCAATGCTTATCTGGTCCTCTTGAGAATTTCCGTTAATATAGATGTTTGTTTTCACAGTCGTCAACGCTGTTAATTCTATGTTGACTTACACGCAAAAGTTCGAGAGATGGTGTATTCCAGTCGGTACATCCAGTACGTCTCTATGTAAAGAAGCAGTTTTGTAATCTGTTGAGAAGTCAGGTGTGGTTTGTTTTCTGTTCCTTCTTCAGACAACCGCAAATGAAAGTTTGCTTATTTATTCATGTGTACCAATGTCTTGCAGCATTGAATGTCTTTTTCTCGGTGTCTTTAAAGTGAAGTGGGTCGTAGATATGTCATTTTTAGAGAACGGCTTCAAGACGTGATTAATGCATTTGCTGGTCAGTTGTCAAATTCAGAAGCAACATTTCTGGTAATTGATCAGTGTTTGTTTGCTGAAAGATGGCTATCAGTTGATGTTCTCGGTGTGACTTCGTTCGTGGCTAAACCAGACGTCATTCCTTTATTAATAATTATATGTGCCCCCGCCGTAGGGTCACGTGCTTTACTGGCTGAACGAAGGAAAGTGTTGGAACTGTTTTGGAATTGACTATTATGTTCACAGTAGTAGTAGCTGCAGACTAATCGGCTATGCGTCAGTTATGTTTCTAGGAAGGGAACCACTGTATGGATCTGCTGCTAATCTAGTTTTTATTCTGTCTCAGTGAAGAATACTAGGTTGCCACGTTGTGCTACTGTGTTACACAACCTATATCACTCATCAGTGACCTTATTCAAGGCAGCGGTCTACCAGCGCTTTGCTTTCCGGCAAATACAGACGATGTTTTGACATTGTAGAACCTTGCAAACTGTCTGTGAATACGGACTATCAATCTTGTTTGTCTACTGCCATACGTTGAAGTCAGAATAATTTCATGTGCTCATTAATTCATGTACTAAGTAGCAAATGGATAACAATGTTGAAACATGCAACATCGTCTGGAACGTTGGAAAAATTCTGTTGTTGTACTGACTTACAGAGGCGAATGCATTCATACCTGCCTGCCGGTTACTGACCCAAGTCTTTACCACACAGCCACTGTTAACTTTTCGCGGTCATTTTTGTGTCAGTTTGCTCGATTAAAGAAACCTAAATAAGTCGTGTACATATTATTGAATGTACAGTTCTTAGGCGCTTTTGCCAGCAATAGTGTGAGAGTTATTGTGAAGAAACGTCCCGTGATCTCCCATTAGACTTCCACTTGGTTCATCCCGTTCATACTCCTATCGTGACCGGAGCATAGCTTTAATTTTCAAACTTTTGTGACTTCGTTTGATAGATCCTAATCTTACACTCCTATTTAACGTCAGAAACAATGGTTACTACAGACTGGGCATTCTGTTCTAACGTTAATACCCAAGAAACTGTGGGTTACGACATAAAGTTTGTACTTTCACTTTAAGATTTTGGAGCAATCCACTCTATAGCCCTTTGTGATAAGTTGTGAATATTTTCTCTCACTCCAGCGAGGAAATGGACCCCCTTTTGCGATCCCGAATCAACACTAAAAAATACATTGTTACGTTCAACATGTTTCTGGATAGTGGAGCTCATAACATTGTAATCTAGGTTTCAAGGATGGCGTTAATTGCACGTGACAAGCACTCAATTATGTACTGTCTAGTAGAATGACGGTACACCTTTCACACCGTGAGCTGTCCACATTTCACGCCTGTGCTTTCTTTTGAGTTCCAAAACAATGGACTTATGTACGTCGTAATTTATTACCGATGAAATATGTATTCATTTACATCGTACATCTGAAATCAACTGAAAGAGTAATGGACAGCATTTCTATTTAATTGCCATAACACATACATGAACAACTGTAGGAATTTTGGCAAAAATTAAATCTTGACTGAGTTAGCCGGTTTTAGTTTACTACAAAACATCACAAAATATCGTCCATTCTGAAGGATCTTGAACAGAAACCAAATGCACCTCTCTACGTTTGTTTCATGCCTTCACTTAATACACAGACGTTGTCGCTGCATGTCATGCCTACTTAGGAACCTGTTCTTCACAAAATGTGTACTATGTTTACTCAATAGATCCGCTGTATGGAATATGGTTATAGAAAATTTGGGTGGCCTTTCGATACTAGTTTGCGTTATCACCCTCCTAGATGTCTTTTTATATCGTGAGCAGTATCTTCACATCGCATATTTAACTGCCTTCAGTCATACAATGAAGTGCACAAAATCTTGCCTCAAATGTTTTATGGTGTCATATTGTGGTGTTCTACTCAATACTTGCAATTATTTGTTTTCTGCTCCCAGTAACTTTCTTTCAGACACAAAGACTTTTTGTACGCGAAACTGTCAAAAATTTTCCATATACTGCAGACTGACCGAGAAATTCTCCCTCTAAATATGTTTGGAACAAGCAATAAATTACTGTCCTTCTGTCGGTACATTGGTCGTCCGCATATCAGGTTATCTAAATTCCCCTCATTCCGTAGATTGTTTCGATAATTTTCATTATCATTTGAAATTGTTAACGGCGTATCAGCCGTTGGCTAATTGTAACGTCAATTTTTCTGCATGAAATTCAGTGTTGTTCAGTACTTTTCTTAACCAGCGAACTAAAAGTCAGTCTGATTTAACACCGTATCATCCAGTCCATTTTTGCTACAAGTCTACATCTCTAAACTTTTAATTTGGTGAACTAATTCTGACGTAAATTGTTCTTGTTCTTTGGTTCGTGGTGCTTTATCAGTCGAGGAGTGATTATAAAACTGTTTTACACTACTCTTGATATGCAAGGATGCTGTAATAACAGTGGTGTTAATAATTGAAATATCCACGGACCGGGGAAAATCTAGCCAAAGATAGTTTACGTAGAAGATGTCGTAACCAAAACTCGGGTCAAGAAAATTCATCAGAACTGCGTGATGATTTATAAACAGTGTGTTGTGATTAGAATTTAACTGTATGGAATAACGACCAAAAGTATAAGAATCGCAAATGACCATTAGGCTCAACAACTCAGAACGTGCATTGTTAGATTGTACGTATCCATTGTACAAGATGTTGGAATAGTAGAACAGTTGCGTAGAGAAAGAGACAGAGCATATCAGTCATGTTCGTAACATGCACCATATTTTAAATGAGCGTTGGGATATCTTTAGCTCTGTGGTGGTCAGGATTTCCAACGTTTGGAGCTTTCGACTATCGGTTCTCCAAGTGTTTCGTGTGCTTCAGGAATAGCCTGTACTTACATGATGTTTTCTTCAACTGAACCAGGATTATGGCCCGAATTGAACTCAACCTGATCAACATGTCGCTGATGGCAGAAGAGGTCTCGCGAGTCAACAATAATAACCATGCCTTTCCCGTGAGATGAACGAACTATACCATTAACAGGACGTGCACAGTTGCCTTCGAAAAATGTAACATCAACTGTTTTCGTACAACCAACAATTTTATGCAGAGAACAAGATTTGAAAAGTATTGCGGGACTCTTCACTTACTGAGTGTGATGCGTTTTTTGTTGCGTGAGAAGAATATCGATCCTCCGATCAAGTTTTACAAATGAATTTGGTGTTAAAGAAGTAATGGCAGACTTCAGCCTGGGTACAAAAACTTCTGTAAGTCCACTGGACTGCGGATGTCGCGGAGCAGTAGACAAATGGCGACATCCAATTCTTTTAGTTTCCTCCTCCAAAAATTCGGCAGTTAAGTGAATACCATTGTAGGTGACCAAAGCAGCAGGTGCGCTTTCACAGCAGAATACTCCTTTTAAAACAAGCATTTTAAAGTCCGCACTGGATGAAATCGTGGGAAGAGTTTCAGGCCATCTAGAATAAACATTAATAATCACTGAGCCACAGTATTTCTTTCGAAAGGAACACAGCAGTCAGCATGAAATCTGGAATGTTTTTAACTTAACAGACCGTGGAAGCATCATGGTTGTTTCCTACGAATCTTGGGCATACGTTTGATACAATTCTCAACAGTACGTTTAATCTTTGATTCTTATTCGGCCACCGAAATAAAAGTGTAAGCGACTTTATCTTATCAACTTCTAAATGTCAATATTGAAAATCCGCAAGGACATACGATCTCAAAACTCGATAACCCATCCACAGTAATGAACAAACTTTCACGGCGACAGTAAAGTGCAGGAAATCTACTCCACTTCTGTTTCGTCCAGCCACATAGATGACTATGAAAGCCATTCTATAGAATGACACATGAATCTTAAAGCCTCGGGATCCGTTGCAATAGTGAATGACAGTTCCAGAAAATCTTTGTGAGATGTTTATGAAGTCTTTTAACGGCCCAATGCACTCCACGGGCTTCACGTTAGTTCTGAGAATACCCACGTTCGGCATTGTACAAACGACGTGAAACGCATATAACGGGTCTGCCAGACTGTTCAACAACCGCACCTATTCCAGTTGGAGAAATAACGGTAATTACAGTTAAATGATCATGTGAAAAACGCGTGGCAAACAAGCCTGTTTGCAGTGCTTCATCATCAGGCTAAATACAACACATTTATAGGGGTTCCCTGGGGTTAGTATGTCACTGGGGTGAGGGATGGTGATCACCAATGTTCAGTTAGTCAAACTCGTTAAATCTAGTTACGTAGCACCAGTGAATTGGGTTGTAAACGTTTTCGGAAAATTGGTACTCCTATGTATCAATACAGGGCCACAGAAGGTTCAGTTTTTTGACCGGAAGTTTTTGTGAGCATAACGGGGGCGAATGTATGCAGATTGCGACGGCTTCTGCAATGGCTAGTAGACGACCTTCGACCCACGTTGATTACACTCTAACGACTCGATAGATAGAATTGAACGAATCGGCCGGTTGATCAGATGATTTGATTCCACCAAGTGAGTAGCGACAGCCGATGAGCAAACCTTTATCGACCCTTGAGCTAGCCACGACGGATGATGCTCCCGCATGCGTTCAGATAGTCGTCTTGTTGCGCGGCCTATGTAGCTTGTTCCACAGAAATGAACGAAGCGGTAAACACAAAAAAGCAGCATGTATAGGCAATATACCTATCAGCTGGGGACGCAAAACTGGTGTGGATGTCAAGCAAATACGTAATTGAGCTGCGAACTAGGTTTTGTCAAATGTTACGTTGTTTCCCAGTTATATTTTCACCATTACTACCGACTTTGAAAGGCAAAGTAATATAGACAGGTTTTTTGTTTAGAATTTGCGGCACATCTACCTTTGTGCTATCATGTGCTTACAAGTAAACTGTTCTGGGTAACCATTTTCAAGGAGTGTGTTGCCTATAAACTGTTCTTCTTCCTCTATGCTCTCATCTGAACAAATTTTCACGGCCCTATCTAGCAAACACCATAATAGGTTCTTTTGTTGTCGCAAAGGTAAGAATCTATTAAGATTTGCATGCCGTCCTGTCCAGGTTGCTTTACGATGTATCTTACGTTGTATTATGCCGTCCTCACGACGTGACATAAACACGTCTAAAAACACCATCCCTGTTGGTGATTTGCGCTCCGGGGTGAATCGGATATTCTTATGGGCACAGTTGAATTGCAACAGTGTTTTAATGAGACATCCAGATTCGTCTGTCATGCAGATAATGTGATCTACATAACGTTCATAAAGAGACAATGTGGTCCACTAGTGGACTACTTTCAAACTTTGCCATGAAAGTACCGGCTAGTAAAGGAACTACGGGTGACCCCATTGCTACTCCGTCCATTTGGAGATATAGCTTACCCAAAAACCTGAACTGAACTTTGTATGTGCAGCGATACAAAATCTGATTTAGTTCATCTACTGGTATCCACATGTTTATGCCATTGCTCTCTATATGCCAATCCAGAAACTCGATTGTCTGTCTTAGTGACATATTTGTAAAGAGAGACATAAAGTCAAGCGAGAATAGATGCATTCTCTTTGTACTCAGCTGTTTCACCGTTTCGACAAATTCAAGAGAATCTTTAAAACTATGAATTGCTAGTATCTTCCTGACCGGCTCTAATAATTCGGCCAGCCATTTCGCCGTTGCGTGAAACGGCGAATTACACACGTCTGAAATCAGCCGTGGCTGCACTTCGTTTCTATGCACTTTAGGCAGTGCAAAATCCTGGGAATTACACTACCTACTGGTCTAATTCTTTCAAAGGTGGTTGAGTCAATCAGTCCTCGTTGTTTCATACATCTCAGTATTTTCGTTAATGCCTTCTCATTGGCCACTGTCAGTCTCTGTACAAACGAATTTGGTTTTGTCTGCCAGTAGCGCATTCATTTTAGCTAGACAGACGGCTTTATCCAGGATGACGATTCCAGCATCTTGGCAAAAAACGGTTTTAAAGGAACGGCAATCTGAAGATGATGGACTAAAGTACAAAGCGTTTTCTCATAGGTAGTGGACCAAAAAATTTGTTGCTGGATAACATATCAAACAAAGAAGTGGCACATTGAGCGGAATTCGTGATAAACGTGAGTAGTATTGATGTGCACCCAAACCAGAATGGAGTTCATAGAGTTTGGTCTGTGATGATGGATTTACTAATGGGGCTAAGCGTTGTAAATCTGGCCTGAAACTATTCTTATTAACAACGTAACCAAGGCATGGGGAGTACAAACGGGAAAATAACATCTCTTTGGGTTAATGGCGACGTTGAAGTCAAAAAATCTTATCAACAGAAAAAGGAGGCGATACTCAAGTATATATTTATCAGCAGCAGGAACAATAACGTCATCATGATAGATTCTGATACCACCCAAGTCTTCAGTACATGTATTCATAGCACCCTGTAATGGAGCTGATGAAACATGCAAACCAAAGGGTAGAAAATTTTGACGATACAGTCCGAGTGGTGTGGTACTCACAGTTAAATTGCTTTCAACTTCATGAAATGGTATTTGTAGAAAACCACCTTTCAAATCGATTTCTGAAAACCCCTTAGAACCTGACAGACGGTGCAGTACATCCTCTGGTACTTCTGTTGTACAGGCACGTTTTAGTAGCCGTGCATTCAACGTTAACCTTTAGTCACCACAAGCTCATGGTCTGATCCCAACAGTTTTTAATGAAGGCACTAATGAAGTCATCCATTTTGACGAGACAAAAGGTGTTATATCTTCTTTATCGCACGTGGATTGCAATTCTTTGCGCACAGGTTCTCGCAAACCAAATGGAATGATTCGTCTTTTCAGAAAGACGGCGTCTCCAGGAGCTTCAATTTTCATCTTTGGTATTCGCATTCTCCATGTGGCATTAGAACCGTCCAGCATAAGTTGTTTAATGTCAACGTGATTTATTGATGTCAATGAAGAAATGTCAGAATCTAGTAGTCCAAGAATAAAAGGACTTCAACCTGTAACTAAATTGACGATCAGTAGGGCCAGCATCGAGCAACTCCATCGATACTGTGCAGCACCCTACAAGAGACAATGAGCGACCAGTAATACCACGTTCAACTTGTGAAGCCTGCAGAAGAGCATCACGATAAAATACAGCTAGGTCTGAAGGCCAGATTATTGACTGAAATCTACTGATATCAACCATAAAACTGTGACTTTCAGAAGCAGACACTAATGTTTTCAAAACATGTAAAGTGTTTTGGGGCAAAACAGATGGAGAGAGAGTGTGTGTGGAAATGTCATAATTCAATAACTGCGCGTTCAACTTGGAGTTTGCTGTCAAGTGACAAATTTCTGGATATATATACTGACTGGATATGACCCACTTTGACACAAGTGAAGCACTTTGCCTGTCTTGTGGACATGCATACCGAGAATGACTGCGTCCACGTGATGTGCATTTCCCAAATTGTTGTGGAACTGACTTCTGATTACTTTTTTAGAAGGCTGAAAGTGTGATCTTGACGCATGGAAATCAGCGTGCGGTTTGAGTGTGTTATCTTTTCTCGGCCTTGGATCATTGCGTTTGGGATAGCTGTTCATGGCAACCGCAGTAGACTCCGTAGCTTCTTTTACATCCTCACATGCCTTACGAATATTATGGAACTTTTGATCATAGTGCAGAGGAAGTTTATGCTGTATATCTGACAAGTACCCATCAGCAATCAATCGATCAATCGGCTGATGTTCTAACTGGATGCCGTATTCACACTTAGCTGACTATATTTGCATTGTTAGGACGAAATCACCTACCGATTGAGAATGTGACTGGATTAACACATTGAAATGTATTCTTTCCAATGCTACAAAACTCACCGATTTAAAGTGTTAGAGGAGTGTTTTCTTTAGCGTTGCACAGAACGATTGATTGACGACTTCCAGAAAGTCAAGTTTTTGACATGGGAGTAAGATTCCTTGCCGATGAAGAAGAAAGCAACACTCTTATTGTCATGCGAATCATATTTCGTAAGACACCAAAATCTAGAACTCCGTAAATAATTTTTCACGTTTCCAGCGTTCGAATTATTTGATTATTAGTCAAGCTCAACATTCATTGTAGATCGCGCGAAATCGCGACGCCAAGTAATGTGATTAAAACTAAACTACATAGAATAACGATCATAATTATATGAATCACGAAATGCTATTGTGCTCAGTAACATAGAATGTGTACTGTTTAACCGTACGCATCAGTTGCACAGGATAGTGAAACACTAGAACACATTGCGTAACAAAACGAGACAAAGCACCAGTCATGTTCATCAATGGATGATGACAAACATTTCGCTGGAACACACGTTCTATTTTCTTAAGTCATGGTCTTGGAAATTAACGACTAANTATTTTCTTAAGTCATGGTCTTGGAAATTAACGACTAACGTTTTATTGAAAGTCGAATTTCGGCGTCACTCAATAGTAAATTCTAATGCAGGCCATTGCGTTCGAACAAAAGGTAGCTACTTTATGCTTCCCAGACGCACATTTTCCTGACTAGAATAGGATGGTGCTTTATATGGAAAAAAAGCTTTGACCACTATCCATTACTCTCACTGTTTATTTGTGCAAAACATACGACAGTGATAAATGAATTGGTGGAACCTTGCAATTTTCGCAAGTGCATCAACAGCAGTCTCATACGTTATCGAGAGGTAATCGGCATTCAGAAACTTGTGCTGACAAAATGTCAATTAAAGTTGAGATAAATAATGCCCGCCCAACACCCAGACATTCGTAACAAGTAAGTTGAGGCGAACAGGATGTTGAGTAAGCTCACATGTAAAAACGAAACAAACTTAGTTCAACTGGCCATACACGAGTGAGGTTCACCAAATATCCATGCCATTTTGCGGTGGCGAAATGTCCGGCGCTCAGAATGAACGGATCTAAACATCGGTAGATCAAAATGTTTATTGAGTAACGTAAAGTAACTTATATCATATTGATTGGTGTAAAGTTTAGAACGCAAAAAATGTCAATTAGTATTCGAGATGCTTCTGAATCACGAGAGATTCACAGCACACATCTCATCGAAATTAGACTAAAACGATAACAGTTGGACTTCTGCGCATCAGTGAATGTTAGCTCAGAGAAGTATTTTCAAACCACGTTTGTAGTGCATCCTTTTGCTCAACTGTTATTATGGTATGAAATTGGAGTCGTAAACGTAAAGAAAAACTCGGTCGCAATGAAGTGGTCCGAAGAAGAATAAATCGTATTGGTGATTTTGATGTAAACGTGAACTCGTTACTGATTCTTGTTTGAGATGCAGTCTGACTGAGGAATTCTACTTTTGGACTCGACTGGTTTTTCGAAGGTTAGATAAATCCCATGTACTCTGTTAACACAGTTTTTGTTCGCTCTGCGGTTAGTTCGTTTCTGGGTGCTTTTGTTATGTCAATAAAAAAATTTTTGTACCATTTGCGATACCCCATAAGGAGTACCGTTGAATAACTGGGGGAAATTTAACAGCGAGTGAACAGACTTCTTGAAATGAACGTGAAGAAAGCAGTAGAAGGATTTATTAATCGCAACTGTCAGATATCATAAGGCGGAGTTTGCATATTTTTTGACGTCATACCTAGGAGGGTATGCCTCGCAGGAAGTACTAATAAGTGCTGACTTTAGAGGGTTTGAATTAAGCTGAGATGTTCTTTTACACAAGTTCGTTAGTGTTTTACGTACGATTGGCTGGTGTCGGATGAAGGTCTTGAAAGTCAACTGCGAACAAACTAATTAAAATGTAACTGGGTGTTTGCCTAATATTAGTTGTCTTTTTGCAGAGCTCCGATTGTTCTGTAGAAGGTATTAACCACGAAGGATTGGTACTACTCACGCTATACTTAATTTCAATTTACTGAATACACGTCATTATTCAGCATGCCACAAACGGTACATTCGAATAAGTCAGTGTGCATTGCGGCGCGGTCACGAATGAATCTATCAGGCGAAAAGAGTTGTTCTTCCCCATTAAATTTTAAATGAATCTCTTTTCGCCTAGTTATTAGAATGAAACGGTCAACGTTTGGTGCCAGTGACGCCAAAACGATGGCTAAGCAGTAACTTCACGGACATGTTATCGTCAACGACCTCTAGATGACGAACGGTACGGCACTTTTTTCTCATAAGTTTGTAAATTTTGACCTCCTTAGGGTTCGGTCAAGGATGAAATTTATCGGTGAGATGAGTGAAGTAATTATCCACTGGGGTGTTTTACCTTGCCCGAATTCAATTTTCCCACACATATTCCGTTAAATAAACCGCAGTAATTCGGTGTTTGGCTTATCCTGTGGACTCAGTCGCGCTAGCCCTTAACTTAAAGGTGAGCAGCCTGCTAAATATTACATGGTGTGGGACAGCTTCCTGGAACTTCTGTGTGAGCGTTGCAACAGAAATGGTTATGGCGAGTGAACAACGTTGAATTCAACTAGGAAATTTTTGTAAAGGTTCGTGCAAAGATTCCAGCTTTGGTGCTCCGGGCAAGAAAGAATATGAAGTATGATTCCACGCCGCACAGTGTCTTAGTTTCATAAGTTCGACAGCTTTGCAGTTTATACTTATAACTTTCAGGTCTAAATCAGTATCAGCGCACCGATGATTACGAAAGATCCTGCCACAGATTAATTTGTAAACAGACGCCTTGTGTGTTTTACCCATTTCCATGCAAGTCGATAGGCTTCAGTGACTTAGGTTGTGTGTATCACCGAAGTTTCACAGCAATATTAAACAGTGGAAATTTACATTGGTAACGGTTAAATTTAACACTGTTTCTGACGTCACGTTGTTATGTTCGTTGAACTTTCCAAAAATACCGCATCTTTAAATGATTTCCTTGCATAGCATAGGTTCCTGAGTGAGTCTCGAAAGTGATGATTACTGGCTATAGAGGGAAAGATAATGATTTCGAAAATATCACCGTCTGCACGTGTCAGTGATGGAAATGTGAAGGTTGATCTCATGTCACTTGTGCCAACCTGAGCATTAGACAAGTCAACTTAATTTCTTTGCGTTCTAAGAAATATAATAACAAAATATGATATACTTATGGTAAAAACATTTTGTTAGCCTTGTCAAGACTCCTTCATTTCAGGTCGGTTGGATACAAGAAAATGTCCGTATTTGGGGAAGCCATGTCTTAACCTTATCCGAGATAACAGTTGTATGACCAGTATCTTTAAGCATAATACTGTTTGTCTTCATCTTTGCGCTAACGTAAACTATACCTGATACGCTTAAAGCAACTTTTTTGACTAGCAGTTTCGAGAGCTTTATCTGAACATGCCTCACCTAGATGATTTAGGTAAGAGGGTCCGGACAACAACTACCGCATCTTCGATTGTAACCGAAGCGCTGTAGCCATATTTGTTGCAGTTAGACACTACAAATGCCACCGCAGCATTCGTGCACTTTTTGCTGTTCGGTAGACAGATTGACGTAATGAGAAGCTCAGTGCGTCATTAGTACACATATTACACATGGCCGTATTATTGACAACCCCGTAACGCTGCGTAAAATAGATTTCTCGTGAAGGATCACACCGTTCTACGACTTTACAATTTCACTTTTATCTACCACTTACGTTGACGAATATGATATACATAATTTCTGTTTCTCAGTGCAAATTTCCTATTATCCTATTTGACTAGATGTCAGTTAGTTCTTATTCTTTTGGTATTGATATGTTCGCCAAGCT
>QNGE01004438.1:0-61607 GCA_008508345.1 Paragonimus westermani
AATGTCTGATGATCAAACAGATATGGCTGAAGACACCCGCTAGGATAATGATTATCACGTTGACCGAAGTCAACGGACACACGCAAATAAGATCCACCACAAGCGGCGTGCGCTGCGTCACTTGCGGTTCCACTCACATATCCAGTGTTCACTGTGAAACCAGAGAAATGCGATCAGGAGACGTGTGAATGGAGGCCCTTGTGGTCCAGACGACCAATGCTCGTTGCTTAGATGGTGGGCTATGACGAAAGCGGCCACCAACTCCCGCGAACTAGAATACGAAACTTCAATGATCAGACCTAGCCTCGCAAGAAAGGTATTGCAAATGTGAGAGAAGTTGTCGTTTAATATAGGAACATCTATCACTGTTTATCGGGTAGGATTAACAGCACAAATAAAAGTTATGTTGATGACCCAATAATCCTAGATAACCAGTGCATTCGCGACCAGTTCCCTACCCTTCCTCAGTAATTCCGACGAGGTGCCCCTGCAGAATATGCTGTTTCAATGGCTACTCCTGGCAAGGGTGGTTAGGTTAGTAAAGATGTTCACACACGCTTATCATAAGTTGATCATGGTACGTGATGGATGAAGGGAGGTCGCAATCCCCGTACGTATATTCGAAATTTTGATGTACCGTTAATCAAAAAAGCGCCCATTATTGTATTTAAGGCTAGTCAGCAATAAGTTCACTTGCGGTAGCGGTGATACCGTTTGAGCTGCGTAATGTGAAGCTGGATGCATCAAACTACCATTGGCAATCGTAGGAGAGGTGGGAGCGATGAGGGTTAGTGCTGTAGCCGAGTTACAAATGCTACAGATGGCCGATGTAATTTTACCCGCTAAGCTGATCACCCATGTGCACTCAGCTAGCCAGTCCGGCCAAATTGATCTAACAGGTTTCTGCCTTCTGCTTGGCTGATTGTCACATTTGTGGTTAACGCGGTAAATTCGTTTTCGTCCAGTAGTGACTATCAGAAACTAACTTACACTCCCAGCCTCCGCGTTGCGATTCCGTGGGGTTGGCAAAGTTGTAACCGTTGAGAGTAACCCCAACCACCTGTTTGAATTGGTCGCCAAACCGAAGTTTACAAAAAAATGTCACGGAGCGCCGTACGGATGGAGATATACCGCCAGCTCAGGGCCAGTGATTTGAAGAACGCACCTAAAGAGCACACACCAATTAGTTTCAGGATTGGTTGGCGTTGTTCACAAGTAACGAGACGCGACATTCCGTCTCGCTTAAACTGCACCACCTTCTCCGCCAATACTCTTTATCTTGAACGAAAAACTACCTCGGTTTCGTCTTTACGTCAGCAATTTCTTTGTTTGTAACCATGATTTTGTCTAAATATCTAATATCTTGTGTGGTCAGGTTGGAAGCTGTATATCATTCGAACAGCAACTGAAGCTAATAGGCCGCCGTTTTTCATAATTCCCGTCGGATGCAGTTGTGAGGAATTTATACGATTTCTATATAAAAATGATGTACGGCATGCTTGTTATAAATACTCACGCAGTCGGCGGGTTGGTGGTTTGGAAATTTGGTGGTTCTCCGAGTCTAATTTTTGGAATGCAAATGTCCAACCACCAAACCAGACAACAGAATCAAAGCGTGAGATTTTGAGCGTATGGCCTCTACACTCAGGGTCCCTCACAGTTCCTTTGGTCTTTGCAAGTCTACAACATGAGTGCGAAGCTCGGTGGACAGTCGGATATCTGCAATAGTAGCTTGCAGGATGTTAGATCTAATGGGAAAGTGGTTAGTTAGTGTCGCGAGTGAATGTGGCACTTAGTGTGAATTCATGCATAGCTGGCGATATAAGACCCTCGCAAAATAGGCTCGAGTGCACATCTGAAAGTCAGACAGTCCGATTACCACTGCCTCTAACGTTGACAGCATTCATCTTCTGACATCGGTTTATTTCGGTCATCGATCAAATATAATGCATGAGCACTTGAGATGACTATATTCACAACAACACAGTGAGGAGCTTAATAGTCTTGGCAGAAAATTGCCGTGTTCTTTCCCCACGGTGTTCATACTGACAGCCACTGAGGAAGGAATGAACAGAGGATAAGCACGAAAAATTTCGGTAAACAAAACGGTTCACCTACATACCGGGTATATCGGACACAGAGAGAAGATTATTCAACCGCATCGCTGAGTACTGCGCCAAATCCCTCAGCACTGCCAAATTCATCAATATTGCGATCTTAGGACACTTGATAGAGAGTGAACGTTAAGCGAGCGTCTTCGGCTACCTTCGAAATACAAGGCAAAACACCCATGTCTACAACAGAAGCGACCAGCATCCGTCCACTAAGACCACACTCGTAAAAACAAGAACATTTGAAAACCCTATAGCTGCCGCAGCCATAGCTACGGTGATGGACTCACCCTGTGCATAATCCCTATTGCTAATTTCAATCAGTTCTAACTTCACCAGTCTCTTGGCGAAATACATCAACGACCAACTGGTCAGTTGACTTACATCATGACCACTTCGCCTTTTTATGCAGCCGCTTGCTCGTCTTCTTGCTTGCTTGACTGTCTGACCTCTGTACTGGGTTATCACTATCCAATACTTTCTGGATTATCGTTCCTCATTACGTCCATCCCCTTCTAGCCTCAATCAACAAATTACAACTACATGCATCGTCTCGTATATGTAAATGTCAGGAGCAAATCACCGGAAAGAAACTTCTCCACAATCTGTTTGTTTATAGATGTCTCGATGGACATGCTTTATGAACTCCAAATTGTTTTCAGTCGGTTCACAACAGAAGCCTCACTTGGTTGAACATGGACGAAAATATCCTGACATTATGAACAATGTTTCCCCGCCTGGCTGACGCTGATCAGCGATGAGCTCCGCTTTGTTGGGGCCCGCAGAAATCTGAACAATTGTCAGTCACATTTTCACTGAATTTCTCAACACGTTGCTGCTTGTTGTAAAGGCTGAGTGGGTGAAATCGAGGTTTATGTTTTAGGAAGCGTGAATAACGCAACGGTCGAAATGATCCTGTGCGGATTTCTGCAGCCTCTGTACAAAATTCAGCAGAAGGGTTGTGATTTGGGACTGTATTCTGAAATGTGATCGACTGATTGTTGGATCGATATGGACAACCGCGTCGTCCATTTAGTCGTTCCAACATGACCGCTGGATTAATATCCACAATCCGGGATAATTCAGTGGAGATCTCATCCACTTTTTCCCTCATTCAAATCCACGGTTCTTCGGCGACTCGAGCAACACATCAGCATGTTTTGATATTCGGTCAGATGTCATCGGAAAATTCCGACAATTCTGCTGGCTGAGACTGATGCAATGGTGATTGCTAATAATAATGAGCTCGTCCGAGTACAATTCTCGGTGTCAGAATGAAGTTCACCTATCCTGAGATTAAACGGTTTGAGACAGCCTAACCGTGCTCTTTCACGAAATGCTCACCCTAAGTGCAGCGTATCAATCCCAATCACACAACGTCGTTCTGCAATGTTTAAATGTTACAGCAGGAATGAATGTAAAACCAACACGACTGGAGGTGCAGGGGGATTTAATTTTCCTGAAACGCCGAATGTGTTCTGCTCACATATTGCCCCGTAGCTTGTTTCCTATAATGCCGCCAACAAATCGTCGAAGATTAGAGTCGCCAAGCAAAGACACGAAGCAGCGGAAGAAGCAGAATATCCCGTACCTGAACAGTCCAATGCTCCGCACGATAAGCAAACGCGAATGCACAGGTTTCTCAAAAAGAGAAAAGTTGCGGTGAAAAGCTGCTCGACTCACCGCTTGTCCAAACCCCGATATAACGTATGATCCACCAAGGAACTAAACCAAACGGCGCGTTAAAGATACCACATCAAGATTGGATGAAAAGCCTCAATGTCACTACGAAATAGAGTGACATGCAACACATGAAGACTGACCCCTGCAAACAGTACGTGGATACCGTTCCAGCAGTGCACTCGTAGAAGCAAACGTCCACCCCGCACCATGCCTTCAGAAGAAAAAGAAACTCACTACCGATATCATCGTTGCTAAACATCCCCCTGAAAGACTACATTAATCAACAGGCCTGGGCTCAACCGCTTTTCNAGACAAAATCATGGTTACAAACAAAGAAGTTGCTGACGTAAAGATGAAACCGAGGTAATTTTTCGTTGAAGATAAAGAGTATTGGCAGAGAAGGTGGCGCAGTTTAAGCGAGGCGGAATGTCGCGTCTCGTTACTTGAGAACAACGCCAACCAACCCTGAAACTGATTGGTGTGTGCTCTTTAGGTCCGTTCTTCAAATCACTGGCCCTGAGCTGGCGGTATATCTCCATCCGTACGGCGCTCCGTGACATTTTTTTGTAAACTTCGGTTTGGCGACCAATTCAAACAGGTGGTTGGGGTTACTCTCAACGGTTACAACTTTGCCAACCCCACGGAATCGCAACGCGGAGGCTGGGAGTGTAAGTTAGTTTCTGATAGTCACTACTGGACGAAAACGAATTTACCGCGTTAACCACAAATGTGACAATCAGCCAAGCAGAAGGCAGAAACCTGTTAGATCAATTTGGCCGGACTGGCTAGCTGAGTGCACATGGGTGATCAGCTTAGCGGGTAAAATTACATCGGCCATCTGTAGCATTTGTAACTCGGCTACAGCACTAACCCTCATCGCTCCCACCTCTCCTACGATTGCCAATGGTAGTTTGATGCATCCAGCTTCACATTACGCAGCTCAAACGGTATCACCGCTACCGCAAGTGAACTTATTGCTGACTAGCCTTAAATACAATAATGGGCGCTTTTTTGATTAACGGTACATCAAAATTTCGAATATACGTACGGGGATTGCGACCTCCCTTCATCCATCACGTACCATGATCAACTTATGATAAGCGTGTGTGAACATCTTTACTAACCTAACCACCCTTGCCAGGAGTAGCCATTGAAACAGCATATTCTGCAGGGGCACCTCGTCGGAATTACTGAGGAAGGGTAGGGAACTGGTCGCGAATGCACTGGTTATCTAGGATTATTGGGTCATCAACATAACTTTTATTTGTGCTGTTAATCCTACCCGATAAACAGTGATAGATGTTCCTATATTAAACGACAACTTCTCTCACATTTGCAATACCTTTCTTGCGAGGCTAGGTCTGATCATTGAAGTTTCGTATTCTAGTTCGCGGGAGTTGGTGGCCGCTTTCGTCATAGCCCACCATCTAAGCAACGAGCATTGGTCGTCTGGACCACAAGGGCCTCCATTCACACGTCTCCTGATCGCATTTCTCTGGTTTCACAGTGAACACTGGATATGTGAGTGGAACCGCAAGTGACGCAGCGCACGCCGCTTGTGGTGGATCTTATTTGCGTGTGTCCGTTGACTTCGGTCAACGTGATAATCATTATCCTAGCGGGTGTCTTCAGCCATATCTGTTTGATCATCAGACATTTGCACTTTATGAGTGGAGTAGCCTCCTACTGCGTTCAAATCAACTGCGGTTATCTCGGGACACACTTGTGGATATTTGGTGTTCGGATGAAAACTGCCGGACGAAAGGTTTTCTCTCAATGCAGGTGTGTAATCCGTGCTGACCGTAGATTCCGGATCAGAAATTGAAGTGTTTGTAGTGACTTGTACGCAATTCATATTGTAATCCCATAGATATTGCTTCACAACCGAGTGGATAGTATTCAATAGATGCAGTGAGTTTCATCATGAGGGGACGACTGGAAGCGTACTCTCGTAATGAATATGAAATGAATGTTAGACTTCTGTAATTCTTAGTAACCAAGATGGAAGGGACATTTAAGTAACATCTACAAAATGCCGGTAAACACGTATTCCATTAACCATTATAACGTTTGAATCGGAATATTACAAGTTGAATTTGTTCATAGTTATCTTGAACTAATTTGTTACTTGCTTTCTTGCGGATGGATCAGTGTCGGTTAGCTAGTAGAATTATCTGTACAGAAGCACAACTGCATGTTTCTAGACATTTCCAGAGTAATTTTCCATTCTGGGCTGATCGAAATGTTCCAGTCTTACGAAAGGCTTCATAGCTAATCGGAAATAAATGTGGCAATGTCATGGCACGTCTGGTGGACTGTAATAAGAATGAAACTGGAGCCTAGTAATTTTTCATGAGTAGCCTGGCTGAAAATTGTTTCTAGATGTAAAGTCCACCATAACTATGAGTGGTTTCCAGTTTCTGTTGCTCGACTCTCCGAATATATCAATTTTCTGAGCGACGTCAATAAAATTCGCCTGATGTAGTGAGTTGCCTGATTTTCATGATATGTCCCTTTAGTACTTGAAATACCGTGTTCCTGGTAACCCGACTTTTAATTGGCCCGCCCTGCTCTTCTTTGTCATCCTTAATTTTCAATCACTCAAACTAACCGATATCATACTGTGAGTGTAGTAATACATTTTGGATTACAGTCCTGGCAATTCTGTCTGGTGGTGTGAGAACGATGTCAGCATGTGTTTCTAGAGTTCTGAGAACCCGAACATGGACACGAATGACTACGCTCTTCTAATGTACAATAAGTCGGCAACAACTGTAACAATTAATTCAGAACTAAATTGATAAACATGACTCCAGATCGGACAGAATAAGTGTGTGAGTCAGATTCGTCCCTACCGTGTATGATTCTCATGTCTTCTAACTGGTGTAAACGGACTTTGGCAAACACTTGATCCAGTACACCGAAGGTGCGAATCTGTTCCATCTTTGAATAACTAATGATTGTGACTGCCACGTAGGACCATATGCAAATTTGGTTAACCGTATAGTTTGATGTGCGCTTAAAGTACACACACAGTTTACCCTTGTTTACCCTGTAGGGGTGCTGAGCTTTCGACTGTTCGCCATATTCCTATGCGGCCTAACATTGCAGTCAAATTTCTATTCAAGTATGTTACTCCTCGATGTTGATAAATGGATTGAGATTAACAGCTTTGCGAACTCGTCGTGTTTCAGATCAGCCGTTAACACTGATCATGCGCTATTCGGCTTCGCTGAACTCATGTTTGCGTGTGGTTGATAGCGACCAACAAATGAATCGATTTACCGTTTGCAAGATATCCCGTAAATACTTCCCCCCATATTGCCACCGTAAGAGAAATAAGGTATGGTAGTACCAGATCAATGCTCACAAGCGAGAGTGGTTGAGCGTTCAGGTTTGATAATTCGGTCGTGCCTAATGTGAAGTCAATGGCGCGCGCGGTGGTCAACACGGTTCCCTCATGATTGGAATGGCCGGAGATCAAATCCCGGCCATGGCAAGGATATGTACAACTGACGAGCTCTAGTGAGAGCGAAACCCGAGTCTAGTGCTTGTTTTCGAAAGAGGCTGGCTGGAAAGTCTGTCTGAATGCAAAGGTTGCGATCAAATGTGAGTGATGGCCAACTTCTTCGGAAAACTCTGCCTCTCACGTTATTTACCAGTTTACCTGCAGTTGTGGTGATTCATACATCGGCAGAACGGACCGAAATTTACGACAGAGGAAAGCGGAGCACATTCCCAAGTGGCTAGTGCAAACAATGTTTCAAGGTGGGTCGGCATACCAAAACTCGAACAGAAGTCCGGCGTCTTCCATCGCCAAACACCTAATCGCAACAGGTCATGTAGTTGACCCCGACACTTCATTCACAGTCCTATTGCGCAATCGCGACCCTAGACTGTTAGCGTTCTCAGAGGCAATGTTGATCAAGCGTCACGCACCGGCCCTTTGTTGGCAAAAGGTACTGACGCAATCAATTTCGTTGCCGTGGCAGTGAAGCCTGATTGAAACCAAGTGAAGTTCGTTCATTTCATTGTTTTGACGCTACGCGCTTAACCTATATAACCGAATGTTTTATGTAACCGACTGATGAGAATAAACGAAATGCTTGCATCTCGCAATGTATGTCTTCTTGCTGTCTTGATGAACTGGATAAAGGGAACTCAGTGTTTCAAATTTCTCAAACGAAGGCTCCCTCCATACACTACGCGAGGTTTGAATCGATTGTTAACATTGAGGTGCAAAACGGTGATTGAACGAACTCGTATTGGTTTCTATCAGGAATGTATTCGGACTGGTCGCTTTCCATCAGAATTCTTCAAAAATCTGCTGAAAGGAAAACTGTTGCTCACTAACGAAAATTTTGTCAGACTCGCCAATTCCCATATCAACACGGCTCTTGAAAATCTTCACAAGTTTATAGAAACCCAACATCGCTTTGATGCTATGTTAGCTGAACTTAACCTTGTGTGCCGTATAAAGTTTGAGAACTTTGCCAAGGATACTATTAAGAAAACCGCGGTCAAAACGCTTCATAGTCTCCAAGGTTCGTTGGATCGCACCATTAGCAAACCCAATTTTCCCAGTGATGCCCTGAAGCATGTCCACAACTTGTCAAGTAAACAGTTTACACAAGCACAGTTAGAAGTACTTTCTTTGGGCTTAAAATACAAACTCCCGCCGAAGAAAGTCAACCGGTTAACGACTCAAATTCAGTTTGAAAGCCTACACGACCAGCTAAAAGGGCTGTCTCCCACTTCACCAGAAACTGCAGGTTGGTTTCGTGCTAAATTGGTCGATGTCTCGCACCAGTTTATATTGTCACCCATTCGCCAGTACTGTTGTCTACTATCGGAACATTATGAGGCCATCAAACAACTGAGACAAATGCAGGACGTGGTGTTTCTGAAACCAGACAAAGGCGCCGGCATCGTAATCTTGAATAAAAATGATTATGTGATGAAAATGGGTACCATCCTGGCTGATGACAGGAAGTTCAAAGCTGATCGCACGTCAGATAATAACACTCTAGTAGAAAAACAAATATCGAGGAAGCTGCAAATTCTTCTACTGCATGGATATATAAGTGAGCGGGAGTATAAACGGTTGAAACCGATTGGGACTCGTACACCACGTATGAGAGGAACCCCCAAATTGCACAAGGCCGGTGCCCCCTTGAGACCTATTCTTGCCATGGATGATTCACCTTACCACAAACTTGCTCGATGGCTAGTTCAGCTCCTTGACCCCATCCGCAAAACCCTCAGCTCCCGTTCTTTGAAGGATTCTTTTGAATTGTGTGATATCTTGGATAATATCTCGGTGAGTTCCGCACAAAAGATGTACTCCGTCGATGTTGAATCACTATTCACAAACGTTCCGTTACATGAAACAGTTGATTATCTATGTAATTTTATTTTGTCTCATAATATTTCTTTATCCATTCCTGTCGACTACCTCAAAGAATTGATTCTTATTTGTACGGAAAACATTCGATTTGAGTTTGACGGATGTGCTTATAAGCAAATTGACGGAGTGGCAATGGGTAGCCCGTTGGGTCCAACACTGGCTGATATTTTTCTTGGAATGGTCGAAGATGGAATGTCAGATTGTATTGATCGTTCTTTGCTTTATAAACGGTATGTCGACGATATCATAATATTCACCGATTTTGATCATTTTATGAACCTTTTACATCAGTTTAACTCTGCCCATCGAAATCTCCATGTCACCTATGAACAAGAGTTAGATAACTCATTACCATTCCTAGACGTCCTTATTTCTAGGCGCTCAGACGGTACACTCAGTAGGTCTGTTTATCGAAAAGCCACATGGAGTGGGCAGTACCTACAGTTCTCTTCATTTACGCCGGTGGCTTACAAACGTAGTTTGGTACGAACTGTTTTTCACCGAGCAAGGAAACTGTGCACGGCCGACAGCCTACAGTCTGAGGAGGAGCTCTTAAAGAATGTTCTGTTCACGAATGGATACCCGGCCAAATTTATTGAAATTTATTGCAAGGAGCGAGTGACTGCCTCCCAACCACAGTTAGTGCCGAAAAAACAGGTTTTTATCAACCTTCCTTACACAGGTGACCACAACGTTACCGACGTAAGTCGAAAGTTGAAATCTGTCATTGATCGCACATATCCCGCGGCGGAATTGCGCTTGTTACTCTCCACCCGTAGGATGAGCCTCCACTGCCCCGATCGTTCTTCTTCGGAAAACTCTGCCTCTCACGTTATTTACCAGTTCACCTGCAGTTGCGGTGATTCATACATCGGCAGAACGGACCGAAATTTACGACAGAGGAAGGCGGAGCACATTCCCAAGTGGCTAGTGCAAACAATGTTTCAAGGTGGGTCAGCATACCAAAACTCGAACAGAAGTCCGGCGTCTTCCATCGCCAAACACCTAATCGCAACAGGTCATGTAGTTGACCCCGACACTTCATTCACAGTCCTATTGCGCAATCGCGACCCTAGATTGTTAGCGTTCTCAGAGGCAATGTTGATCAAGCGTCACGCACCGGCCCTTTGTTGGCAAAAGGTACTGACGCAATCAATTTCGTTGCCGTGGCAGTGAAGCCTGATTGAAACCAAGTGAAGTTCGTTCATTTCATTGTTTTGACGCTACGCGCTTAACCTATATAACCGAATGTTTTATGTAACCGACTGATGAGAATAAACGAAATGCTTGCATCTCGCAATGTATGTCTTCTTGCTGTCTTGATGAACTGGATAAAGGGAACTCAGTGTTTCAAACTTGAAAATTACCAAAATCGATAGAAAATCGATATCTGAAGATACTCACCACGTATTTTGATCACCCACATCAGATTGTTCAGTCTGTAACGGATGAAATATTCTATGGTTCTGTACTAGGTAATTTTGACTTGCATGACGTCAAGTGCTTAGCCATTCAAATCGAGCGTGCGCTATCACACTGTCCGTTTTAGTTAGAAAGGTTGGGATAAACGGATGTACTAACTTAATCCGGCTGGTCGAACGATTGCTGAGAGACCCATCAGAAAGATTGGCTGATATAACTGGAAGCACAATGACCTCTAGGCGGAGCCTACATGCCCTGTTTTAATAATCTTCATTGAGAAAGAGCCTTGGGTGTGACGTGGGAAGTGAAAAATGATTGCTTCCAGTTTTAGGCACACTTTACGGATGCATCTTATACTAGGAGGGGTATACTGAAATGCGTTGCTCCCTTGGTACGAGACTATTGTGGTAGGTGCCCTAGTTGGAATAGTTTGAGAGGAGAAACCGATCGTCTGATCCAGAGTACTTGGCTGAGGGACATTCAATCACTTAGGTCATACGAAGTGCCTCGTTGTGATTCTCTGAAATCATCAACTATCGTCATAGTAAAACCACGTTTATTTTGTGAAGCACCTGAGTCGGATACGATGCTGTTGGTCTTATTAGGCTAACAGTCGAATGGTTCAGTTAAGTGTGATTTCACTCGGGCCAAAATCGAGAGTTGCCCTACGTGAAATAGTTATCACCCATGGCGGCCGTCATTGCCCCCGCACAGATTAGGCTCATACTGAGTATGCACATCGGCTGCGTAGTTCTGTGTATCGGTTCGAAGTTGAGGCTACAGCATGTTCGTTACATATCGCTGCGTTTCGGGATGTTCGTTGTAGACCGAGTGAGACTAAAGTGTGAGTATACCATTACATCACAATGGAGATGTGTGCCTTCTGAACTGAATCTGGCAGATGTAGCACCCGAGGGGGGAGCTTCACATTCATATTCACATGAGGTAGATTATTGGCTCCAGGCACCGGCGTCTCTAGTGCTTCCAGGGATAAACCGGTCAAAGTGAACATTTTCTACTGCACTGACAGATAGGGACATGGAACTTGAGTATGTTTTGTCTGTTGAGACTGTGTATGCAGTGAATCTCACTTTGGAATGTGTGGTATCACGATATACTTTACGATTAAACCTAGTGGAGTTAGTGGTATGGTTCTCCTTCTTCACTGAGTTTGTTTGCATAATTACTTCTAGGAGCCGGATAGATCCGGTGGAGTCGGGACCACTGCGCGTGTTCGAACTCGTAGTATGTGATGGTTGCGACCAAACATACTAGACTGTTTAGTATGTCTCTAAGGGAGAGCAGCTGGTGGCGCTGATAAGAACGATACAGAACCTGTTATAATTCCAATTTTCTTGACCGCATTCGGTGAAGTTTTGTGGACTTGGAAGGTAGTCCGGTTAGCTTGACCCTCCCAATAATCGTTATTGGCATTGGTGATTATGTTTGAAGGAGTGGATAACCAAAGATCGTCAGTGGCAATTTGACAACTCTAGTTATTATCCATCCTCCACAACCACCTGTGAAAACTGAGAGGGTTGTGCAATGCTAACGCGTACATATCATTGCCGGTTAGTTTTTTCGTGCTTTATGTTCCGATGTTCTAATCCCAACAATTGTCGTCTTTCTGTCCTCCAACCGTTTTCCGGTTTACTGCTCCTCACATTCCTACAATCCTCAGTAAATCGGAAACGAACATATTTGATCGTCTTATACCTTCATTTGCTATATAAACCCTGTAGCTACCGTCCAGCACATAAACTATATATATGTGCATTGGGAGATTCTTCCAACACGTAAAACAGCAATGATCCAAAGTCACATGACTGGTCGGCCACATCTACCTGTTTACCATGAATCTGATAGAAAAATTGATCGTTCCCGGGTAATCCAATGTTAGACAAGCAGTATACTACTTTGTTTAAGAGAAAGCAAGTCAAGCCACGATAATTTTTGTTTACAACCGCTGATTTGCTGATCGTGGACTGCTGGTGCGATTTCAGTATGGCCCCGCACAAGGGACGGATATGTTAAATTGTAGTATCAGTCGGTATACTGGTGGTTTGAACAACAATTTTGAGCTGATGGCTGAACTAGCATGCCCAGTGACAATGATCAGCCGAACACCAAATTTAGTACGAATGAAGTTGAATAGTTTGGGCGTCGAGTTTATCGTGTTATTGATAAACACAACGTTACGAGCAAGTTGTAATACTCTACGTTTCAACCACCTCGAGTGGCCCTCCTCAGGAGTGTTGTAATCGAAATCACCTTGACAAAGGAACAGAGGTCACATGGGATTTGCCGTGGTTAGGTCAATTTGTGGTGCATCTGACCGGATTGGTTTAATCCTTTGCCCACTAAGTGGGGGCGAGACAGATGTAGATAAGACGCGTCCGTGTCTGGTGCTGTTTATCCATTCACGCCACACTCTCAATGTGATTTCGATTACAACACTCCTGAGGAAGGCCACCCGAGGTGGTTGAAACGTAGAGTATTACAACTTGCTCGTAACGTTGTTATTCCCAATCTGTTTATCAACACCAGCCGAACACACCTACAAGTGGTCTGCATGGAAGATGACACCATGCAACTCATGTAAGGTTGTGTTGTTTGAAGTTCACATCCCAGTTGTGGCAAGCATCTTTTCTACAAATGTACCCTACAGCTCCTCAGAAAAAGTCGTATAAATACTGCGTCTGAATGTCAGCGATGCAAGTAGATCTAATTGGTACCAATATGTGTGAACCTGATCTTGTATATTGTCATGAAATTACTGCGATAGAGAAGATGACGATTTTAGTCGGATATTTTCCAATAAATCTTCCCCGGACGAGTCTATCGTCATTCCCTTACTTCGCATAGTTTGCGTGTCACATTTTTGAAGGGCGGATGGTATGGAAAATTCCCATTGAGATTTGGAACAGGACTTGTAACAAATGTGGTTCCGATAAAATCTCGTCAGGCCGTTATGATAACAGAACCACAAACGCTCACATGCAAGCTTGGTTTTGATCAGATTTCACGCATTCTCATTTTGGGTTTAGGTAGGCTAGTTAGGTCTTAACGGGTTACATATCACCTGCGTGAATCGACTGATTTCCAAACAGCCAGAGCGATTGTACCAACGTTCACTATCCACAAGAGATTAGATTACGTAATCCCGTGGTAATGACATCGATAGTGGAAAACGTTCTGTGGTGAACGAATTTCGATCTGTTCAGTGTAAGTGTACAATTTGTTATGCATGCACTTCAATTTCGGGTGTGGACAGGTTGAAACGTAAGACATCTGGGTTTCAGTATAACACGGGCTGGCAGCTAACTGCATTTATCTGATGGAGCAGGATGGCGCCCTGGTATAGTCACTTTTGTTGTGTTCACTGCAGATCGCGAGGTCAAGGAAGTCTTCACTTGCTCATCACTAGAATAAGCTTCGCAACGACTCTTCATAGTGTACGAAGAGAATGAGGTTCTACAGACCCGAGCTTCAATGTTACAAACGTCAGCAGCTACCCAATATTCTACGGTTGACGTCGGCGGGAATGTCCTCTAGCGGTACACCGATAGATGCATAAGACCACCTCTCGAGCCTACTCTTCGACATTAAGGCATTTCCAAAGTACACGAAGAGTTTGCTCAGCAAATTGCTCAGATAATTACGGCTTCTTTGGCACGCGTAGACTAGTTGATCATATGAGATGTGTCGAATAATGTGAACCGTCTACTGTCTCAGTGTGGATCATTACCAAGTGGGCACTGAAACACGTTTGACAGAGTAGATTGAGCATTTATGAATACGGCTTTTTATATGGACAATTCATTATTACCTGTCATAGTGAAGGATAAAACTTGGTCTCCAGCCTGATGTCACATGATACAACAAATTGGGGGGACTGCTAATCCCGGTCACAGAGGTGGTCGTTTAAAAATTCGAGGCACAGTGTTAATTATAGGATATTGTCTATATCACTTCCTGTTTTACTCAAAATTTGTTTCCCAAACTTCCGTCTTTGGACGCTCATGCGCTTGATTCAGCAAGTGAGGATTGAATGCTGAAGAGGCAGCATGAAACGTGGATCGAAGACAGGTAAAATTTGAAACGAAATTGCCTGCATCCAGCTTGGAATGCACTGTTAGAAGCAAAACGATAAGAGTGGCTCGCGGTAGCTGACGTTGTGTAATTGCGGATACCTCTGACACTTCACAGAGTACCCAGTAAACACACTGGACACATTAGGGCACAGTCTACAGTGGATAAGGTGTAGGGGGGCCAGATCGTTGGATGTTGATTTCATGAGAACAAATTCTAAAATAACCGATAATTTGGTTGTTTAGAATCGTTCAGGAAAAATCGTTAGTTACAAGGGGCAGGGGGCGTGTTTTGCGACTGAAGTCAGCGGGTGACGATGGAGTGGAGAGTGAGGTAGTTTGGAAGATTAGTCGGATGGGATCACTCACAGAGATGGATATATGGGCTAGGAATTAGTGAGGTGTGGTTTTACCAGTTATATAGAGGGCGCTAAAATCACATTGGAGAAACCTATAGTTAGAGTCCACTAGCAGGAACTGTAAATCAAAATCTCTGCTTACATAGAGATTAAATCCAGCTGACATATTCGTAAGGGTATAAAACAGAATCATTATTATCATGATTTCTATGGTGTTGGTGGCGCACATAAGAGACATAAGCGGAGTAATCAGTTTTCCAATATGTCCTGGTAACCACAGTAACCGTGGATGATGTAGAGTTGACACCGCACCCAACCACATGTGGGGCAGTCTGAAAATTCAGTTGCAGGCATGAGGTATCTGTTACTGACCGGCCAGTTCACGACTATTTTCCGCCCGGTCATGTATATTAGCAGCAAGTCAGGCCTATATGTATGGACCAGTGACCAACCGTCAACACGGACACATGAATGATCCACCAGAACTGTTGATCGAAATCTCTACTCCTAATTAGTTGATGTATGGGGGTGAAAAAAATTGAAGACCGTCAGTCAGATCACTTTTTACTATCTATGATTCCTTGACGAAAGAGCGGAGCGGTGAGACTTATTGGGCACCCTTCGTTTTCACACAGTCTGCTGAAAGAATGCTTAGAGAGTTGAGTGTCATGAAGTGCACGCAACAGGTTCACTTAAACAAGACATTATATGCACTTTAAGAGCTTTGGCGCATACAAATATGTGATTGCAAAGAACTTTGTTTGAGGGATATGATGAATTTTAACGAAGTACCATTGAGAACTTGAGGTGCGATTATCACACGAGACACTGGTTGCAAACGAATACCCGAGAAATTCCGTTCACAGGTACTCCGCATCCGATCCACACAAGTCGCTCCTATTACCGCGTCACGCCAACCTGTTTATCTGACAGTTACTTTTGAAAGTGGCTATTTCTCAGCCTGACTCGAGCATCTGTTGAACCTGAAGGTTAGTTTTGCAATTATTGTCATTGAAGTAGCCAATCCACAGGAAAGGAGCTATATCCAAAGCCAAGGGGATCCCAAATGGTGCGTGCGAATTCCGCTGGTGATAAAATTATCATTGAGATGATAAAGATGAGGCTTTGTTGCACACTTGAATTCTAGTTACTCGAAAGTAACAATAACTGCGACGAATAGTTTGACTGTGAACTTAGAGATATACTCACAAAGTGCATCTCATCGAGAATAAATGTTGAGTTTCGGCGAGCCAACAGCTATACGTTACTAGAAAATGCATATCGGAATCTGAACCGGTTTCATGTAAATCGTTTATGAAGAGCCTCGCCTTGAAAGACCGATGTTGGAGACTACTAGACAGGCCTAAATCATTTCGTATGTTGTCACTCCCGTCCTACTGTTGACACACCATCATCTCTCATCCACTTGAACGTGTCATCTTCGGACAGAAACTGCTGACCCAGTTCTAGAGGAATCTGGAACTGCATTTTAGGCAGTATGGTCAAGAATCATCCTCACTAATCACGAATCAGAGTGGTCTGCAAAACAGAAATCGTTCTCCATTCTGTGAACCCAATGTAAACTCTCAAGAACTCAATTTTGCTAATATATACACTGAGAATGTGTTTGGCGCGCAACATTTTGAAGTGTCTCGCTACATGGACGTACAGAATGACCCCGTCGAACTGGCTGGTTGACCAAACTCACTGGTAAATCCCTACTAGTGTGTACTAATGCACAGTAACGATCCATCTTTTATTCACAAGGTAGCGAGTAACCTCAAAATGCAAAGTGCTTCTGCAGGATTGCTGTGACCACGTACATTTGATGTTAGATAATGTAGTCATGGAGGTTGTTGACCGGTTTGTATACCTGGCCGCTCAGGGTAGAAGACGTGAACCGTCTTCAAGTAGTTGACCACCGATGTCTGCGTTCAATCGCCGGTATCGGGTGGCACCAGCGTGTAAGTAACGAAGAGGTTAGGAAGCGGGTGTTTGGTAGTGATTGCCAAACGAGTTCTCTTGTCCAGTCTCTACGTTTTGCACAGGCTTAGATGGTTAGGTCATGTGTTAGGATGCCAGCTAGCCGTCTTCCACACCGAGTACTGTTCGCTGACACTGCGCCCGACTGGTGTAAGGTGCGAGGTGGTCAGATAGTGACTTGGCGCAGGGAAATGAAGTCGTTCACCAAGGGGTTGGCCACTGTAGATCGAGTTCGTCTCCCGGGCTGGGGCCCTCGCGACTCACAGAGTCGGTGGTTGGAGACTCTAGGTGAGGTGGCGGCTAATCGAGCTCAGTGGCAAGAATGTTGTCGTTGTTTGTCCGAGTTGTCTGTGAAGTGAGTGCATTTAATGAAGCGGGGCAGTGAAAGCCGTAAGGAAGCTGTCTCTCTGATGACACCTTACTCTCACTTGCAGCTCGGTTGTGTTGTTTGCAAGGTGTAGGCACCTTGATGTTGAATGTTAGAATATGGACGTAGTCATTTTCAGTAGTTAGGTCCCTTCCCGTCCCCTTCTTTTTCGTTCTCTCTTTCTATATAGAGTTTGCTTTTTCTTCATGGTTGTGTGGCAGTTAAGTATTGGTGTTAACCACTGATGTATTGCTGTTTATGATGATGAGCGAGTAACTCGAAGCTTCCGGGTTGGACGTGTTGGGCCACAACCAGACGCGGTCATCCCATGATAACAATAATTTTACATAAGTGAGGATACTCACATTCATATTTCACGTTTGAAACCATTTTCATACTCCGTATATTACGTTCCCTCGTCTTATGAATAAATGCATACCTCCGTTTCGGTTCTATCCCTTACCGGTCAATTTCCCAGGTTATCTGACCGAACAATTACAAGTTGCTCTAAGTCTACCAGGCATCGGTGTAACTGTAGCGGCAGTCCCTGTTATAAACTTAATGACTCTTTAGTAAGCCCATTTTATGCCTGTTCATGCGCGTACTCCTGCACACAATTCACTTGTTATTGACTTACTATCACGCTTTGTTGGTTATCCAAATAATTTTGTGGAGCATTTGGCCGTAGACTGAAATGTTGAGCGTTAATATGTATTCCGTCTGTTGTTGGTATGTCTGTATAAATGCTGAATATGACTCATCCAGGATGCACAAAGCAACTTCAGGATTAGACCTGAATTGAACTGATATGACCTAACCGATGCACTCCGCTTTGAATCACCATCTTGCTTAGCACAATACGATAGACATTCATTCACCACTGTTTCATTTGCATGATGACATTCGAGAACAGAACTATGTGGCCTCAGACTCGAACCCTTTTGGAACTTGCATCTGGTCACATCTTTCTGCATATCGATGGTACCAGTTTAAACATGCGACCGGGTGCCCAGATATGATCGGACTGATTATACCTCGCCACGCGCCCTACTCAATATTGTGCTTCTTATGTTCGAAAAACTAACTGACCAGATGCGATCGCAGCATTGTGACGCAAGACATCTTGCGCAACATTTTTGGCATTTTGCAGATTCGTTTGTGAAAATCAATGTTTCCGTGATCAGTGTTTACGTCATCGTCATATTCAAACTAATGTGCACATTTCCTTCTGCTGCACAAGTGTAAAATGGACTCCAACCGGCCATTTATATCAACCCAACCCAAATTTATGAAAGAATACTATTCAGTGATGTATACATATATGTGTTACAACGGTATTGATGCATTTCCCACATTCATATTTCCAATAAGGTAAACGATTCATACGGAGGGTCTGTTCAAACGGCAAAATGTTTGGCGATCAATGCGGATCGTATTGTTGTTTCCAGAGAAGCATGTACATTAAAATTCAGAAAGGCGGACTACGGGATTATCACAAAATCAATCGGCAGGCTTCATCTCAGTGGCGACAGTCTTCTCGGAGTTGTTTTGCATTTTAATTCTACCTGACTGATGAAATCTGAGTGCAAGAAGGACAGATGATGGTAGCTATCCGTGTGTACAATTTGCGGAAAGTGTAGGAAACGGATAACTCCAAAGATTACGTGAATAGGGCGGAGTTGGTAGTCCGAGGTTAAACCATCATTACAGTTCTGTGCACTCAAGAGAGCCCTTACACACAATTCATTTTTGGACAAACCTATCGGGACATGAAAACCGTGATTGGTTGTTCAACAGTTCAGGCTGCTTCCGATTGGTTAACAGCACACCGATGAACGGAGCAGTGTGTTATATAATCGATGTCCCATTTCTTTTGAAACATTTTCACACGATTTGTTTCCACGACCATGAAGACATCGGTTCCATTCTTTATCTCCCTTCTGATCGCATTAGATCGAGTTCTCATTGGGAGTTTCGGGCAACAGTCACGTAAGTCATATCACTTAGAATGCATCCGAATCATCTGGTTTCTTCAAACTGACCAATAGGTAGTGGTGTGGATAAATCTAAGAATAAGTATAAACTTGTGTTTCAGCTATTGTTCACACCACCGTTCGAAGTGCTGAACCCGGGTTCAATTTGACATCGTTTTCCGAGGTGAGTGAATCGGATACTTATCTGACCAACATGTTTCTGTTAGAGTTAATTAGGAGCTGGACTCTCAGCCAATTAGTTCAAACAGGTCTGTGTAGATTCCAACAGCTTTTATCAGGGAGAACTATATTGCGACGTATTTTCATGACTATTATCAACTTGTTCGGAATGTTGTAGAGTTTTTTTCACTTGACACATCTTCCACTGAGTCAGTATTTCTGTAAAGTGAATCGACTTCAACTCAGTTGCATTCAATGTCTTTCAATTCAACTCTCCTATTCATAGGTGTTAAGTACCGCATTTAGACATTGGGATAAGAACAGCGTTTCAACCGGCAGACCAAGAAGAGTGGACGTCAATGGGAAATGGGCGTTTGTTGATTTCTACATGCAGGGATATGTTCACGAGAATCCTTCCTACAAGCTATTCCAAATTCTCTGGTCGATTAGTTCGCAGATAAACAATCACAGTACAGGATGCTACGTGACAGTTGAACCACGGGATGCCGTCCAGAAGTGCTGTAAGTTCGAATATGTCCAAAGCTTCACAGGTTTCTTTTGCAATCTTCACACACCACTGTGATGAACCAACTAAGATAATGCTCGACACATCGAAGTGCCTCATATCTTGAGGTGGTAGTTTGTATCAGTGTTTGAGGCTGGTCAGTTTGGTCACCTCATGTTCACATAGACTGTGGGTGTATTTTCTGCAGTTACCAATTCTCACTTCACTGTTAACTCAGATTGTGTTAAACCAATTTTCCGCCCCATACAGTGTGTGCACAGTTGGTGAACTAATATACTGCCTAGCATTTAGCTGCCTAATGTGTCTGGATGATCATTTGCCAGTGCAGATTAAGATCAATAAAAACTAGCTGTTTATTGTACGATTGAATTATTGCATTGTCACTAATCACGAGATTGACCACATTTGTTACAGATGAGCCACTGGTGACAGATGTAGATCATGTCAACCGTGAGTGATCGGATTACAATGGAACTGTTACCATGACTATTTTCATGATATCATCCATATCACTAACAGGAGAAAACTTAAGTACAAATCAGTTAGTAGGTGACAGACCGAATTAAATGATGAATGAATGCAACTGTGACCACAGGTTGAACAAAAAACATTTGTGTATGACAAAACCAGAAGCATGGTCTATTTTCCACAGATAATACATGTGCTGATTAAATTTTTCAAGGTTTGACACACCTGTCATCATTTTACTCACGCTACTTCCCATTAAACATATTTCAATTCAGAACTCATCCTCACCACGTCAGATAGAGGAGACCTTTGTGATGAAGTACGTTGAATAGAGAATTGTTTGAATTCACGTTTGAATCAATGAACAATGAACGGTGGAGCCTTCAAAGTTTTATGCTATCCGGATATATCGGTTCTGCCTGGTTTCCATTAGAAATACACATCGAAATGTAGTGACCTATAAGTTAAGGTGTGTATTTCGATAGGTGCTTTCATAGAATCCCGAGGGCCATATGAAACTAGATGAGCTGATGGTAACTGTCATCGAGTCAGTAACCGTTGAGTTGTAGTCAGTCGAGCTGGAGTGCACGGCATGGCCAGCTTCACTGAGGCTGAATTGGAAACACGCTCATTTGACGTTATCACCTGTGTATGGAACCACAGCCACTGGCTACAAGCAAAATGTCCTGTGTGTGGACGTCTTAGCAAATCTGCAACGCAAGCTACTTGGATAGTGAGCCGAGGAAGCAGGTGAAGCCAATACCGTGAGGGATGACTGATTTTTGTTTCAACCGTCCTCCTACCGTAACACGGTGGACTTTCCGTTAATGTTACCCGTTTGCACATGACCGTATTAATATTCTTCGATGATATCTTCGGAATTGCGAAAATTTCACTTGTGTTCCGCAAACCACATTACACATTGACAGATCCCCCCTTAGACTGTGGCTGCCGACGGTATTATTGGGGAGAGGATTTATTCAACGCATACTCAGCAGAGAATTAAGTTACGTCAGGTATTTTGATTCGTAAAGAAACCGAAATGCTTAAGGGATCATTCGCTTGACAGCACTATCGTTGTTATCTCAATCCTTTGTGTTTTCGTCAGATGGGTCTCCGAAGCAACAGTGAGGGGTGACATACATCAAAATGTTCACTTCTCATTTCAGATTGAACATTACAGTGATTTTCCAATAGCGGCATGCTGTCTTAAGGACACCAGTTTTGTGCAGCCCGATCAACTGGAAATCCTGGAGTATCGCATCACGTTCTCGGAATCCACCCGACTAACCGAGAACGAAAGGTGGATGTATCTTCGCAAGCTAATCGACCGCCTGACCAGGAACAAAATTGTTTGCTCATATAATGCATACTGGATTGACTCTTACTGAGAGTGGTATTTTCAATGTATCCAACTCCAAGTTTGTTGCAACATTCCTTCCACATTAACATTTTGAGTATACTACGCAAACACTTCTAATTACATAAAGCTGTCCACAATTTTGCTGATTCACTTTTTAACCCGCGTTCCAGTCTGTTCAATCCGTGGTTCTCCGGGCATGGTCACTTCGGATGTTTCATTGCCTATGGAATCATTATCATCGATCCAGTATTAGATGTATCTCACAAAAACAACACTTGCAATCCTTTTAAACAATCCGGGATATCATGAACAAGACCATCGCGACCTGTAGCTATGCCAGTTTTTGATAATATATTTCAGGGTCCCCTATTAAGACTAATAAAACCTCCTTAGAGTAGTGGTATGAGATGAGAATTAGTTACATGGAGATTGAGTTCTTGGTTCATCTTGAATGTTGAAATACTTATTGTTGGCAGTGATCAATAAAAACCTCAGATGAACAAGTGTACCGGACGAACATCTGGAAGCTTTTCAACTACGGGTATGATTGAAGACAAACTGCTCAGAATGACCTTAAGCTTGAAAGATCAACAACACAAAACAGACAGGAAGAGGTCGATGATTCAGGATACTGCTACGAATGCTGCAAGGATCATATACACTAGGCGGTCAAGGTAGGAGAATATGTACTGAAAATCACTTGCGAATGCTTGCATCTGTCGCATTCCCATAGATTTTTCAGCAAGCCCCTTTCAAAAACAAAAAACCATTCTGGGGTTTCGATTACGTTGGAACTGGTCAGCAGCGCATATCCTTGCCTCGGCCAAAAGTGAAACGTCGGCCACCCGCTTATGAAGCAGTCTTGGAGAACACTGCACCAAGGGTCCCAAAATGCACGTGACTGGATCATCATACGTAAACGTTGAAGTACATATGGTTGAGACTGATTTTCAGGGTTGTTTGAACTGAACAAAACCATCCACATGTGGACAGACTTTGAAATCAGACTAGATGACAAACTTAACACTAATCAATTGGGTAATGACAGTTCTATCCAAAGCACTCCTTGTCAGAGAAGTCTAGCACTCCCAGAATACAAATAAACAAAAGATGTTTGCATTCGACCGTACACCTGGTGAGCATAGATACTTCTGAGGGTAGTTTACACTGTAATATATTGAAACTTAATCCAGGTTGGAGTTAAGAACTTCAAATCGGGTACTCTAGATTTCCGGCTTGACGCACTTAATTTCAGAAATAAATGCCGATAAGTAAGTGGATTTCATTCGATCCCGTGAGAAAGTATAGATCACACATCTAGGTTCTCCTATCAGGAATTGAATCGCAGGTACGTTCACCTATTCGCTGATTTTGATGAGAGTGTTCAGCAGGCAGGTGAGAGGCAAATGATAGGGGTGATTGGATGGCAGAGCACTCATGGAATACTGAGATGGGTTCAACCAACCGAACATTGAATGTTATATTACAAAGGTGATAAATGAAATGTTCAGTGAGAGCAGGCTGTTATGCAGTAAGTGAAATGTATAACCTAGAAAATTTCGGTCGGCCCATATACATAGATATTAGGTAGTTGATACAATCAGTAGCGGAAGAAATTAGTTTTTGTCACGTAAAAAACACATACTTCTATGGTCGGAACGCCTGCATGGAGTAATGGTTGACAGAAGTTGTGCAAAGTGAATGTCGTGGCGTTTATTACTGATCACAGCGCCCCCGACTGACGTCAATGTCGGGGTGAATTCACGGCACTTTACGAAATTATACGAGCGAATAAAATCAGCAGGAACTAAATGGACTGATTTGTCTGACTGCCAACACGTTAGTGAGCTTTCGAGGACCAATCTGTTCAGTGACCGCAGACTGTGACAACTCATTCACCACATTTAAGAAGCAAAGAACGTGACGAGTTTCAAGCTCGTTTCGGGTAGTCAGCGTACGACCGCCAACTTAATTGTCCAAACCAATTGACTAACTAAGAAGTTTCATGCTTCACCATCGTGCTTTCCAAATCATGCACGACCACCCTTAACTGATGCACGACATTCATCCAGAGCCACGTGAACCTAATCTATCATAAACAAACTCTACCGCCGATCGTTGTTAGTATCACGTCAGACTATGCCGAATGCCTTCCAGTTTCAATCGAGTATGCAAACAGGGCAACCATAACCCTAATAGATACCAGTCAAGATTCCTCAGACTAGTCCATTCTTCCTGAAGCAACACGAACCTGAAATCCGCGTTTTCATCCACGTTAACTCTGAGATTAGCATGATTCCACTTGAAGCGTACAACTCCAATCGAGTGAACACACCGAATCTTCACGTGGCCAATGGAAGCCCTGACAGTAGGTTCGGCCAGCGATCTCGAAACACTCAACGTAAACATCAGTAGGATTCACTCTGGGTTTGCAGTATCGCAGAAGTCCAAGTTTTGACAGTCGACTTCTATCTTCTGCATCATATCGACCCTCTTATTGATTTCAGACGACGCCGACTTGTCGAATGAACAGCAGAGCTCATGATTTTGGGATTTTGACTGATAAGTTATCAATCGTTCCTTTGTAGCGCACCTTTCGAGAAGTGAGCTCGTTTGAGGTTCTAATCGATTAATTTCAAGCTGTTTTTCACTATCCCTTATTGCGGCATGCCATCACAGACTTCATGTATCACCACAGTTGGGGTTGGTCAGTCAGCGCTAGCAGAATGTAACGGATTTACACCGAATAAATTGAAGATCACTTCACTCAGTTCGATCACGTGCTGGAAGTCGGTATTATACGCCCTCGTGTGCTTCATAACTCCATGTGGGGTCGGAAATGTTGACGGATTGTGGATATTATTGCCTATTTGACACTCTCACGGTATCTGAGAGATGTCTAGTTCAACATAAATACGACATCACGGCTTGCTCAGTAGTTCCCGTGCGTTGTTGAAGATCTATCTGGTGGGCATTCGGCAACATTGTTCAATCATCGATTGTTATAACCTGGTCGTAACGTTGTTTTCTTAAATCATTCAGTATGAATATGCTAAAAACGACAGTCAAATTGTTGGATTTAATTCACACAAAAATTGGTGCGGAGCTAAGATTGATCAAACATTTCGAGTGCGATATTACGGTAAAAGTTCTGCAGAACTCACACCCAGGTTTCCTGGTTAATTGGTAGGAACAAAGCGGTAAGTATTCAGCGAGACTTCTCGTCTTATGCTGTCAGCACCTGTTGCTGTTATCTTCAGAAACGGTGGGTTTGCCCGTCTAATTACATATTGAAATTGTCATATACAGCGCTTACCAAACGCACGTTTGAAACAACCATCACGTACATTGTAACTGGGTATTCTGGAGTAACACGCAACAAAATACTTCCCAACTTGTTCTTATAGCTTTTTGCTGCCAACATGTATGCACTCGCTAACAAATGTATGAATATTGCTTGGTTCCTCGTCAAAATTTCAGGTTGGTGCCCAAAAACGTAACTTGTTTGGTTGCGTCCTCATGACACATATACGGTTTGGCAGATTGTAACGTTGTAAAAATGCATTCAGACGTATGTAGATTGAAACCAGCGAGCTTTAAAGCGAACTTGAGCATAAATATAGTATGATGACAGGTTGTACGAGCTCTCACCAAATGCATTCCACAAAGCATTGTTGAACACTTATCAAAAAGATGGGAGTTTAAACTACGTGCACAACATCTTCATTCTCGGTGAGTGTCTTGTCCAGTCACACGAAATCCACGAGCACTACCAAAGTAGTGGTTGCTTACAGAATACTTCCCTATGGGAAGATTGTTTCAGAACTCTTTCGAGAGATGGATCGTACCACCAACAAATCGAACCTTTCCAGCGGTGGTCTGATTGTATCCACAACCTGCGGTGTAAGCACTTCACACAAACATATTTTTCCTTTAAAATCTATGTGACCATCAAACAGCTGTGACCAATGCAGGACGCTATATATCTGAAACCAGACAAGATCGCCAGCATTTTCATTGTGAATTATACTGACTCTGCGATGAAAGTATACACCATCCTCGTGGTTGAACGGATATCCAGACGTGACCGTACACCAGATAATGACATTCTCACAGGAGAACGATTGTCGAGGAATCTGAAGTTCTCTTATTGCACAGGTACATAAATGAGCGGAAGTACAGACGGTTAAAACCGACTGAAACCCGTTCACCAAGAATGAGGGGTTCACCCAGATGACAAAAGCTGGTGTTCCCCCTGGGCTTATCTTTGCCATGGATTATTCAGCATAACACGAACTTGGTTGATGGCTAATTCAGCACCCTGGTCCCATCCGTAGAAACACTCAGCTCCCGTCATGTGAATGATTCTTTTGATATGTATGATATTTTGGGGGTTATTTCGTTGAGTTTCTCACAAAAGATGGATTTAATTGACGTTGACAGGAAGTGCTTAGTTTGAGTTTGGTGAATAGGCTCGGAAGCATTTGGATGGATCAACAATGGACAACCTTTTGGGCCCAACATTGGCCGATACATTTCTTGGATTGGTCGAAATTGGGTTATTGGTTTCTATTGGCAGTTATTTGCTTCATACACAATATCTGTGGATGACATTTTCAAATTCAGCGATTTGGATCATTTCGTAACTCCTTGACAGCTTGAAATCCACTGACCGACAACCCTCTACAATTCGTGAAGAGGAGTTAGATAACTCATTATCATTCTTAGATATTCCAATTTTCTGGCGTTCACACAGTACACTTAGCCAGTATGTTTGTCGAAATATCACACGCTGCTGGCAGCAACTAGAGTTCTCTTCACTTGCACCCGTGGCTTACAAACATGTCTTGTGTGGCGATTTTTAATCGAACGAAGAAACTATGCACCACCGTCTCTTGGATTCTGGAGAGGAGCTCCTAGAGAATGTTACGCTTGCGATTAGAAGTACAGCCAGATTTGCTGAAATTGGTCCCAAGGAGAGAGTGGTCACATTTCGGCCGCAGTCAGTGTCAAAGAAGCAGATTCTTGTCATCGTTTCTTATGCAGGAAACCACATTGTGAGTCGAAAGTTGAAGTCTGTCACAGAACGCACGTATCCCGGACGGAAATTCAGTATCTTCAACCGCGAAACCCTCAATCGCAACAGGGCATGTAGCTGATCCCGCCACTTTGTTTATGGTCCTGCCACGCAATCGGGGCCTCAAGATGCGCGTGTTCTCCGAGACGTTGTTAATCAGGCATCACACACCGGCCCTATGTTGGCAAGAGGTGCTGATAAAATCAGGTTCACTGCCATGGCATTTACATTCGTTTATCCCGCCCCGATGGCACCCACGTGACGTTCGTTCACTACGAAATTCTTCGCCATGCTCAAAACGTATACAACTGAATGGTTTGTGTAATCGACTGATGCGACAAAACGGAATGCCTGCATCTCACAATGAAGCGTTTCTGACCCTCTTGATGAACTTGATCGAAAGAACTCAGTGTTTCAAATAAAGATTGGATCAGTCGACCGATTTCATTTGGGTCTGCATAATGTAGTAATCGTTTGCTTTGGGTTGTGCAAAGACTTGGAATGATTTCGCACCCAGTTTCCTGATCTGTCTGAAAAACGACACACTGTATGTGAGGCCGGTGTCCTTTGTAGATGACAGTTTATGACATCAACATCCACTCAGACGAATGCTCCACCATCCTGACTAAGAACTACTTATTCATCGTCCCCATGTAGATTGAACTGCAAACATGAGAATGTCGGCGGACGGGGTAGAAAATTGAACGGAAGGTTTAGACCGTCATTGATGGTAGGCCTCAGCATTCTAGTGGTTTGAACGCATGGCTTATGTAAGCGTAAACGTCCAGTAAACAGTGGAAACCAAACGTGTTTTTAAGATTGGGTTGATATCATCACTCATCTAATAGAGCCCTCAACTTGGACTCACGGCAAACTAAGTAGAACGATTCGGTGTAGAGAAACGGAGAACCGTGATCTCCTCCTGACTTCTGTCTACCTCGTAGATTTTCTCCACTATAACTCTGCTTTTCCGTCTGTGTGTCGATTTGTTGTTTATCAACAATCACGTCAGCATTATTCAAGTGCTGAATCAGAGGAGTTACGAGGTTGGCGTTTCTGCCCAAGAGGTCTGACGGTAACCAGAACCGATAAAGGATAGTTAGTTTCATGTAAGCTTCAGCGATAATTCACATTCAGTCCGACGGATAACCGTAAATTGCAAAAATATTCTTTGTTGTTGCTGGCTGAATTTTCGATTGAAGCTCGTGCTGTGTGCGCTGGTGCCATCATGTACGTGTCTGCGGAGTAGAGAGCCAGATCGTCAATATGTATGTATAAACAATTTTCCAGTTTTTCTGTACGAAAAATTCTTTCAACTAATAAATTTCATCCCACACTATTCGTGTAACCATGGTCTTCGTGAAATTCCAATTTCCCACGATTACTAGCTTTCGTGGGACAGACCATACCTAGCTCATTATTGTAAACACTATTTGCGGTCAATACAAGTGTTTTATGATTAAGACAAATCGAGGGATTCTGAACGGGTTTGCAGTATCAATTTGTTAATTGGGGGTGATTAGCTACACTCAAACAGCTATTAAATTTCGCTTCGTTGTGTTACTAAACATATGACCGGACATCAAAACTGCAATTGAAGAAGAGTGAAATCGAGTGTGATTTCGTTGAACATGCCGATTTGCACTCGTGGATAGTAGCGGTGGTTCACTAATTCTCGTCATAACAAGGATATGAACTGTAGAATTGTTTGTTGGTGCTAACTGGAACGAAATATTACACGCAACACCAATGCCAAGGGAACATTCTGTTATTAGGTGAGGTGTGTCACATTGGTTGGGCCTGAGGGTGAAATGATCGTTTGATAGCGTAACCGAAAGTGCACCATGTGAACTATATCTTAAATGGGGGTGCGCACATGCATTCCTAATTGACTGAGTCCTTGGTGTGGAATGTGGAGAGACATTTCACACGGAACACGGAATGTGGGTTTATGACATCGATGCAAGTATAAATAGCCTGAGTGTTTTAGGAGACATGACTAGACAGCGTCACACTTCCCACCTTGCGTTGTCCGTCTTTTGAAGCGAGCTGCTAATACAAGTCTGACTCGAAATGTTCTCACTATAGAGTGGAACGGATGCCATATACACAGAAAATGTTGGGTTAGTTGATCAATTCCAGCTATACGTACTGCTAACTCGGATTATCCTAGTCGCTGTATCACACGAACAACGCACGCAAGATTTGTTTTGTAGAATGCTCACATAATTACGGCATTGATTACAATAACTTCAGTTGGCTGAATATTGAGACAATCATCGTCTGCATAAATGCCGTCAGAGGAGACTCGGTAAAGTCAGTTCCAAGACACACAGTCCAAGCAGGACACAGAGTCAAAGTTGCTGAGGCATTCTTGGAAACGCATACTCAGGTCTTCTGAGGTTTTGACTATCGAACGTCACAGTCTCCCTTTCGTGTTCAAAAACAATTTATGTCGACGCCACGGTTACTCTGGTAGTCGGTAATGCCACAGTGTGTTCGTCTGTTCAATCCCTTTGGTCATGAATTCAGCGCTGTGGAATTTTGACGCGTTTAAAATTGGTCAGCTGCCCATGTGTACGATTTTACGTATCTTACAATTGTATTCTTGAAAACAATGCGGTGTGATCATAATCAGTTCAGTTCAGTTCAGTTCAGTTCAGTTCAGATTTGTTTAGTCCAGGCCACAGAACTTGAGCTGTCTTGCCAGGAGGTACCCTATTTCTGGCACTCGTAGATGGGAATCAACTGGTTTGATTACTAACCGCTTGTTAATTGGTATGGACTCAGTTCGCTAACAGTGTCATTTGACCGCATCTAGTAGGAACTCACGTGAGTCGCATGACAAATTGGCTGTAGATTTGTGTAGATCTTCAGTCATTTCCTCCCAGTCGACAGTTCCACTTTGTCGCAGTTGAAATGATTGGGGTGTGGAAAAGAACGTTCCAGTAACACGATAACAATCTGTTTTACTGTGGCATAAGTGTAATAGTTCAAGTAACTGCAATATTTCGTAACAAACGCATATATAAATCTGTTTCTGGGAGTTAGAAAACATTGTTCGGATTCAGCGATTCTCTTTCAGACACTGGTTTTTGGGAATGCTGATAAATTTTAAACTGAGGATCATTGGAGAACTTCCTTCTTTCAAATCTCCCTCCAAAATGTTCAGATACACTTTTTGAAGGGAGTGAAACAACAATCTTCAGATGGCCTGTTTTTAAAAATTCTCGAGGTTGAATGAATTATCCGTAAACTCTATGTCATGCTTTCTGGTCGAAAATTAGATAGGGGTTAATGCTTAGCGAATGCGGAATCAAATATATTGCTAGACTGTGCAACTGAACTAGAAGAACGCCTGCGAATTAGCTGACTTATGTCTTTACGAATGCTGGAATATTTTGCAGGGCAGATGAGCATTGTTGCGATCAAATTATGAATGTCGGTTAAGAACAGTTTCGATGTTAAACGCTGATACAACTTAAGTTACATTTTGGTCTACAACGCCCTCAGCTTATCTCTTAAATTCAATGAGACTTGCCATTTCCAAGACACAAATGTATCGGATCCTTTCAAAAGGTTAAATAATTTACATGCTGGGGTGAATTTTGTTCGACAGTTTCACAAGAACCGTTTACTGGCGATTCACGCATGTAAGTGGAAGTTACTTCGAGTGAAGTAGTTTGCTGACTTGTTCGGTAAATATCCAAACGTGCAGGTACAAGAGTCTACACGTTTTAATGTGGCTTCATTTGAAGCACTTTTGAAGACGGAAGTGCCTCCATCACTATCTGTGAGTCAGACTTCAGTAATTGTCGAACTTGCGACAGTCCAGTTCTGATCCGTTCGAACTATGTGACTCGACAGATGGTCACTTAGTCACAGACGACGACAGAACCAGTTCAAACGGAATTCCTGACCTGACGCTGTCACTTCAGACTGCGTGCTGGTGGCAGACGTACAGCGCAAAAGAGACATTTTCTAAAATTCAGTCAGCTTGGTATGTTGGTTTGACACCCGCAAACGTCCCACCAATCTTGAGTGATCACCGTCGGTTTGACGGAAATAAAGCAACCTTCATCTGATCACCGACTATCATTTGAAAAGCCGATTGACCTGATCTACGTTGATGACGAGAACCACGGGCTCCAGCTTCCCTTACATTGTTTAATAAGCATGTTGGCACTGGGCTTATTTCACTGGCCAGAAGTGGTCAATCAGGTAGAAGTTTGACCGATTTTACCCGAGCTAATAACTTGGACTGAGTCTCATATTTTGCCAAATAAAACACGAATTTGATGACATTCTATTTTCGCTCATGAGGGGTGGAAATATGAGGGACTATCTAAGACCTGTTCCACTCTTCACATAAATGATGAACCTATAACTCAACTGTTTCCTGTCACATACGTGGTGACCCAATGTTGTCGATACCTTTTTTATACCAAATTCCGGAAGTTACCCTTCTATATTTGGGGCTCAACTTCCCCCTCCATTTCACAGCACTCAGTCGATTGTTTTACAAAAGCTTGTGTACTCCCCCACAGAATGTACTTCTCAAATTTTGTCTTTCTTGGTTGGTTGTCGAAACACTTTTCACTTTCTGCTAGATTCTTCAAGCATCTATCTCGTTGCATTAGCGTCTCCTCTATACGATTCGTGAATCGTGATATCAGATCAATATGTTAATATGTGCAAACAATTTTCAACAAAGCTATCATCGGAAGCAATCCATCACTTGCCCTCAGATCACTTTAAGCACGTTTCCACATCTTTCACTAGATCCTCAAAAAAGCATCGCACATGCTCGATCTTACTGATCATCCGATATTCCTTGTTTAACTCACATTCAGAACAAACTCAACATTCTTGTTCTTGCATTGACATTGAAACGAGATTTGTAGATGTCTCTTACAAATGTTCCTTGCAGTAGCCATTCTCCTTGAAATGTACTTGGTTCTACTTATGGTTCTGTTATCTAGACACACTTATTTACATGTCCTGTATTTGCCGAACGTGTGAGTATGTGAAGAAGTTGCGAATTCACCTGCTGAGGTGCATGAAGCATTGTATTGGCATGACTTGACTTGATTGCTTGATGCCTAATACACCCATGAAAATACACCTAACTTGACCAGTCAAAACCAACGAAAGGAGGTGGGGGAAAATCTTGCGCATTCCTCTTGACAGGGACCGTAAATCAAACATCGTACACAATGACGACAACAACATACTCAGAAAGATGCCGGTAGACTTGTTCAGAGTTGTGTCGGTCAGTAAATGTGTCCAATTCTCCTGCAGATTATTTAGCGGCGTAAGTTGATTGAGAGGAACTTGACAATGATAATGTTCAACAATTTATAAATAGTTGATTTCCTTCACATCTCAGAGGAACTGCAGAGACTATGAGGAAGCTTAGTCTAGGTTTGCAGTCATGCCGTTGCTGACTATATCGGCATGAGAGTTACTTATAACCAAAAATACTATACGTATGTATGTCGCGTCGATTTGATTGTCATGGATCGCTGTTTGCACAAGTGGAGACTTGCTGGATGTGACGTAGATATGGGTTGATTTGAACGTAATCCTTGACTTATGATTCCTTTGTTGTGTGAAGCTGCACAAGCCTCGGAGCCGAAATCCTACCGATGCAACCTTCTACCGCTCATCCCGTGTCCATCAGTCTCGGTGCGACGATGTGATGTTCTTCGTTTCAAGCCTCCCCTTGTGTTCACGTGTAAGAGGGCTTGATGGTTCTGTGGTTTGACAATTTTCGTGACCAATGACAGTCCCAAACCACGTGCGTGTGCGGTGGGGGATACGAGACAGGATGGTACGGACACCAATTGTGTCGGACGTGGTCGGTTTGCCAGCGGTGTCAAGTACACGATGATTGAACACGGCTTTTCATCAAGGTCATTTCACAGTTTGGAATGTGGACTGAAAGGTCATGAGACGTCGAGTCACGTATAGGTATCGAATATGACATACCTACGCGGTTACTGTGCAAACACAAAATGTGTCGAAAATGTGTCAGTTACACGTGTCACGTGAAGAGGACGGCTACAACTTCCAGAAGCTAATGGTGTTGTAACCAACCAACCACGACAAAGGTTAGGACTCTAACAGGACACACTCCGACTGAGACAAATACACGCGCTTGGAATCCATGTTGAGTGCCCATGGAGTTAGTGAGTGTAGACACTCTCTTTGAAGTGAGGGCGGAACAGGCGCATACAGATTTGCAAGCAGCTCGTTCACAGTTACCTAAACGGCTCAGGTAAAATTTTGATAGATCAAGAAAATTCAGATCCGAATGGAGACAACTGTACACTCTCGAAAATTTACTACAACTGATCTTGAAGTTGCTCCGGGCGACTTTCATGCAGATGACAAACCCAATCCGGCAGTTCAGAATATCCCGACCGGTCACCACTGAAATAGGAGATTGTGGCGTTGAAACATATAGCACATTGATTCAACCATCCTCATCTCACTGTTTTTTACTGTAGGCAATGAAACTCCCTCTCGGTGTTGCTATTGCATCAACGTGGCTTGAATCTCCACCAAACTGGACGAGCTTCGAGACGTATGATCCCCGCAAACCCCATTTGTAGTGGGCAGCACAGAGGCCTGGTGTGAAAAAATTTGTGGGACGGTGAACTGCTCATCTCCGATATGACATTATTTCGTATTGCTTAACAAATCGGTAGAAGATATGGCGTAGCACTTTATCTGGGATGACATTTGATGACCCCAAGTATTCATGACACAGTGCTGTTGGATATTCATTATCTATCTGGGAAATAGTTCATGTTACTCAAAACTTTACTTGTTTGATTGGTGTGAGCTACTAATCTCCTTCTGCATACAAAGATACCGATACGGATTTTCCCGATGCTCTACGTATAGCATCATTTCTAGCTTATAATCCAGCGCCCTTACAAACCGTACAGCCAATACTCCAACGTCCACCTCTGTCGGAATTGACTTCGAGGTAGCAGTGGAGTGTAGACTATTCAAGAACGTGCAGGACCGTAGGAGGTGTCGACTGTACCAATCGCCACTTTGTCTTAATTACACCTTTGCACACACCGTTGAAATGATCAGCAATCAAAATATCACAGCTCCACTTGTTCATAGTGATCACGGGATGATTGCGTTCGGCTGCCAACACAGGAATGGACAGCATGTTCTCAAAAATACATATCCCAGGACCTATCAAAAGTTATCGCTTAGAAGGGTTAGATGGCCAGGCTCGATCACCATCCCACCCCACTTTAGATGATTACTAGTAGCTCCTCGTTGAGGAGTTCCCCAGTACTGTTAACAACCACATTCCAGAAAGTATCATAGGGGGAGGACGATTCGGTAGAACACAAACACGAATTCGTTGTGATTATGCGCACAAGGGAGGTAGGTTTTGGGAAGTCAGTGTTATTTGGGGTGAACTGGGGGTGGGTGCGTGATCAAATCGCTGCATGAGCTGAGTGTATATGTTTGGCCGTGGTAATCCTAACACCGAACTGATTCTGAACACACAAATCTTGTTGACATAATCGGATTGCGGCTGCCTCGGCTATAAACAGAGTGTACCTGTTGATCTTTCGTGACGCGGCGGCTGGGCCAGAGTAGATGCGAAACGCAATATCCGTCCCTGTGTGTTGGTCACAGTCAAATCCGGTATCTGCCAATCATTATGTTGGACTCAGTCGCGAACTAGGAAATGGACTGTACACATAGGGCGTTTGATAAGTCGAGGAACAAAAATATCTGGAGGCATGTGTCGAACAAATTCGGCTACCGTACGATACGCTAGTACTCAACATACGAATTGAGCCATCACAAACGTTGACGTCCTCTGCATTTGAGACGATCATTCCATCTACGTGAAACAAACACGGAGTTGCGGAGCAGCACAAGAAAACTGACGTAATATTTCTACAGAATGGTTTCCAGTTGATATTGAACTCGTTGCTCAGATCTATTTGGCTGTTCGAATAGATTCTGTTGTTTGGTTTCGTGCTATACAGTATTTGTCCCGTGTTTTTATTTTCTGTCCAACTGACGTATTTCAGAGCATGTAGGTGAGATATTCAATCAGATATGACTAGCACACGCTTTAAGGTAATCTCGGTAAGCTTCCCGTTGGGAGATTATTTCTGGTTTATCGTTATCACAAAGTTGATGACTCTAAGTTCAGCACGATTGAGAAAGCAAACAATGTACGAGTCAGTTATCAGGAGGTTTTTCGCTGTTAACAACCTAAGTGGCTTTTTAGCACGAGAAATCTGGGATATTTTTTCCTAGCAGAATAGCCTGGGTGATCTGGAAAATGTCTTCTTGAACACATGCAGAATGAAAAATGGCAGCTTTATAAGATACAATTTCAAAAACTCCAGGCTTTGTCCGGTTTCCAACCATGGGCTGAAACAACATTCTGAAACGAGGCAAGCGCTCTAGCGGCCTAGTTACAAGAAATCAGAAATGCCAAATCCTCATTCACCCATTCATTCGTCCCACTTTTGTCCATAGAATGCATCAATTAATGCTGCGATCACCCTCTCTGACACCAGTTCACGAAGCAGTCACGTGCAACCCACCAACTCCAACTTATCACACTGTAAGTGCAGCATTTCAAGGCAGCCTGACTGGCTTGATTGGGTAAAATAACCCAGCTGATTAGTGAACGGTATCGCTTGGGATTGCACTGGACCTGTTCCTAAAATTCTGCATAGGCGATCAATCTACTAGATTACTTGACGGGTGACAGATCACGTGGAAACTGCGTGAATAACCGAGTTGGACATGAAATAATTGATCTTTTGATATGCCCCAGTGACGCAGCAGGTGAGTATTTGACACGTTTATTCATGATATTTGTGTAGTCGGCTCCAATTCATCCGGAGCCAGGACTTCTCCCAATTACGTTCAACCTTAATCTTAACTAACATTCTTAAAATGGAAGAATTCATATGAGGATGATTACATGATAGATGACATTTGTTTCAACATAATGTGTGAAGTGCTTCACAAACGTCCACTGTTTGTGAGTGCATACCAGTCATAATGAGGTGACGTATCCATGAACAAGTGCACTAAGATGTATGTGATGCTAACTGCTGAGGCATCCGTGTTACACTACCACGGTGGCTCACAGTGAAATGATACAACGTCTATCAAATGATCTACCATTGACTTACCGGTACTTCGCAGTCAGTTTCGTTCGAGTGAACTAACTAGTAGTCACGACCAGCAGACACCATAAAGAAAACCTACTAGCTTAGTTAACTATAATATACACAAGGCACAAATATTCTCGGAGATGTCTGACTTGCATTCGAGAAAACACGAACCATTCATATGATTGACTGTAGCTTGGACGTCATACAAACGCAAATTTCACCCGGGGAAATATCTGCTTAACCGTGACTATTTTGGCCGTAACCGCAAGTAAATTTCAGTTTGTATAGAATTCATGGAATTGTCTTTCTTTTAGTCAGCTAACTAACAGAATGAAATGCCTTACATGAGTGAAATGCGTGTGCTGCTTTGTTAAACAACGCTATTCGCCCTCTTAATCCATTGGTGCAAGCATCAGTTATGTCCACAACTTTGTGTTCAAGTATACGGCACAACATTTCCAGACTGCTGACTAATACTGCCGAGAGAAAGTCACTACAAATAGAGTGAATTTTTCTCGACGCACAAATGTATGTTGTGGCAGAATGCAAGTGTGAGGAATAATTTGAACCATCGTCCAAAGCTTCACAACTTTACGGGAAGAAAATGTTCCTAATTATACCCCGAACTGCTAGCATCAAATATTTACCAATCCAATTCGGAAACGCGACTCGCGAATGAAATTTCCCTGAAACCTATTCGGGGTGGTTGGGGAAATGAAAGTATTCGAAAACGAGTTAAGTAAGTTGGCGACTACGAAATATCTGCGGGCGAATACGCGGAAAAATGTGCGGTAAAAATGTCATTCTGGTTGTTGGGGAATGCCGAAATTTTTCAGCACGGGGAGAACATGTGAAATTTGAACAGTAAGAAACACACCGGCTCACTGTGAGAGTGCGAAATGACCATTTTCAGGGGAAGAATAGTTTAATATACACCTTTTTCCTAAAACACACACATCGGGTTGAGCACAAACGGATGTAACACTGATGTAACTTAAACAGAATACCTATTCCATTCTCTCTTCGAGTTCGGAGGTAACCGCATTTCTAATCTCTTACCACAATCGAATGCCTTTTTCTCAGGTGAAAGCGAGCGATAGAATTGATCCCATGTGAACAAGTTCTAACTTCGGTTCTCAATAATTCGAAGCAATCATCCGCGTTTCACTTGACATTCACATCATGGAAACTATCAGACAATAAACGACAGCTCAGTACTTACTATATAAAGACAAGACAAGTGCTTCTGATTACTGATTCATATAAGTATGATTGTACTAAACCCATCAGATTAGGATTTCTATCCACAATACAGTTCAAATCGATAGATACCGGGAATTCTTATGATAGGTTTACACACGAGAAAAGTGGTCGACATCGTTTTGCAAGAATTCCTTCCCAATAACAACAGATTAGGTTGTATATGCATATACTGCTGGCCTCGTTCCTATCTTATCCCAGTGAGCAACCAGATGTTTTTGATTTATACAACAAAGACGTGAAATCCGAGCTTTCGGGCGCTGACTTTAGCTAGGGTCGAACCCATCAAATGACCGCGACTCAGCAACGTGATAGTGATCAGTGGGTATCACCACTAGAATCTTCCAAACTTAGCATTGGAAGTGAACAATAATTCAGCTGCTTGCATTTACTACGGCTGCACCCATGTGTACTTTATCAGATTATGACCCATGTTTAGGCGAAATTCGATGATAGCTTCATCGGGGATGGTGTTCATGGATGAACTGGTCACATTCCAATCACCGAGACTATTTTACGGATGACCGGATTTTATACACATTCCTTACCATGCAGATGTTACTGTATGCCAGTAGAGTTCACATATAGTTGGTGGTTTTTGCCAGCTATGTTGGAAAGTTACACATTATAAGAAATACGCGTTACCTTGCAAACAAGATTTTCAACCTGAGACTGTGAGTATTTCATGTAAGCTCTGCATACATGTACACAGTGAATATGGAATGAATGGATTTTCAAGACACGTTTTTCGTGGGGAAAAGGCGTGATTTTACCGTTAAGACTTCATCATTCACCTCTCATTGCTTGCATACATCAATGTTCGGCATGACTAAAAAATCTAGCACGTTCGTCTACGATGAGGTCGCACATAGCATAAATGTCTACTCTTTTCAGTGCATCATTCTGCACTGTTGTTGAATTTGCACACCCTGATGCGAGTGAACGTGACTTATGCAAGAATGGTTGAAAATCCCCAAAGTACTCATCAGAAAAATGGTGTAACAAACAAGCTCGTTTTCGGTTATTCATCATCACGCCAGTTACTTCATAATGGNTCTGATGATGAATAACCGAAAACGAACTTGTTCGCTACACCACTTTTCTTATGCAAGAATGGTAGTAGCCACATAAATAGCATGAATTCATTATCAATATTTGTTGTCACTTTCGCCTGCTTAGTTTCTAATAATTTCCTTGCGCATTGATACATTATTGCTGCAAATCGGTTGCTCAGAGAGTTCGGAATTTCTGGCAGCTCGGTGCATTACACATGCGACTATTCTAGAGGCGACCTATCAACAAACGTTGCGAGTAGACCAGGCGCAGCTTGAGGAACCGCTAGACGTCCGGTATTAGCGAGTGCAAGACCACCGTACTCAAAAGTTATGTCGAAACCTCACAACCATTTGTTACACCCATATACCCAACTTGCCGTGGTATGTAACTTACATCGAAGAACGCATGCTGATGCGAGTTTCCTGAATCAGTTCACTCCGTAATGAGGATACACCAACAGTGAGTAATGAACACGTATTCCGGAAATGATAATTCCGAGCATAAAACAACGAGGTATGAACTGAACGTCCGTCCGGCTTCTCTCACCAAAAGATACAGCTTGTTTATGCGCAACAGTTGATCTGCCACTTGTGCATCTGAGCAACGCCGGATGTTTGGGGATGTCACATTCGGTCTGAGTCACTCACAGAATTCAGTGCGTCGTATTTATTCGATCAAGTGATCCGATATTTTTGCTTCCTAATTGGGCCTTCTCCAACAGCTCAACATCAACCTAAGACAAGGACCTAGTTCGTTCCGTCAGACTACAAAGTCATGCTGGGAGCTCGGATATGTCATTTCGAACCCGGTTACACTCCCACTCCACTAGTTGACACACACTCTACCAAATGATCAAGACTATTGATTGCCGCAGTAGGTATGATTCATCAGTTCACGTCGGAACCCGCAAAGGTCATCAGCTGTCTGAAACATTGGGGAATCCGGGCAAAGACAATCTGTAAAGGACGTGGACTTGTGATTCCCGTGGACTGGCATCACATAACACTTGCGCAGACGCAAGTGCTGGATCAGGTGAGATAGGTAACCAAACTGGAATATGGACAATTTCGTGACTGATATAAGCTACCTATTCGAAACATTGCGTCACATGGAGCACATGCAGTAGTCCAGTGGAACTATCGTCTAAGCCGTTTTTTCTCTAACATTTCAAACTGAAATCCACCGGCATCTCCGATAAACGTTTAACTCCTATCTCTGATGAGTAGGTTGACAGATTTTGTAAGCCCAATTCTAAACAAAATGAACCGAAGTACGGGTTAATTGAAACCAAACAGGCTTAGAACATCGTGGGACGTGGCGACTTCCCTACTAGTTCGAATGCGAAGACACGGAGGAGGGACAGAACTTACATGTATGTACTCAGTTAAACACCCAAACCTCCTACGGGACATAAAAACTGACCTAACAAGTATACTGCTCAGGCATAAGTCTTCAGTCAGATCACGCTGAAACCCACAAACACCGTCGGTGGACAATAAAATCGTATTGCTGATGGATAATATTGCAGATTTGACGATTTCAGCTGTCAAAATGTTCCACTTTGTAGAAGCCACCCGTAGAGCATACTCAGATGCGGCAAATGCACTAGCAACTGTGCTTCGAAATCACGTAGAAAGTTTGGTGCTGAAATTTATCCGCAGAAAATAATGCAGTCGTTGGTATACCGTTAATATGTGAGTTTGAACTATCTTGTGGGCGATCGTGGACAGAATAATTAGGAAAGTATGAAATATGCCTAGTATGCTGTGAGAAATCTTGTCGTTTTAATCCAGAAAAGCTGTTCATCAAGGACGCCGAGGAATTGCGCTAATTTAATAGCGAAATAGTGTAATAGCATGCAGTGCGCCGCCATGTTGTTTTACCACATACACTCCCTTCCGCTTCCTTTCAGGTCTTCAAAAACGCGGACTCCCCGCGTCTGTGGACCAGACTGGAGAAGTAGACCAACCGAAGGCTGAGGCCAGCGAACGCGAGAACAGTTCTGATTGGTGTTTTATTTACGGACCGGGGAGCCTGACATTCATGTATATATGGACAAAAGACGATGTCGGATTGACCTTCGGTATCTGAGTTGTGTTATTACACGTTTCTCGTCGATTCGTGGTTTTTCAATTTAGTGAAATAGACTTTATTGTGCTTGATTGCGAATGTTAGACATGGTGTTTACTGTGACCTGTGATTGACCCAGTTGGAATATTACAATAGGTTGACGAGACAGTCGAAGTTTTGTGATCTGGTAGATAGGGAGAGATAGCAATGAATGATTAATAAACATGCACCCTGTAAATGTAGATCATTTTTGTTGAACTCGTGCGTTCGATATTCCCTGAAATAGGTACTGACAGTTGATAAGTTCGAGTGTTTATGGTCATCGATGATCTCCACGTGTAACTGGAAACCACTGAAATTTGGAGGCGCCGTAGGTAAGTGGATAAGGCTGCAGGTGATGTCTCCCAAACAAAATGCGGGCGAAAGTCGGCGTGATCTGCTTAGCGTATATACTGCTCACCGTAATCGGGCGTAAGCTTCCAAGCAGCACACCCCGTATGGTCCCCTAGGGTGCCCCGAGGGACTTTTCGGGGCTAGTGGTGGGTAAAGATGGGGTATAACATAAAAATCTCTAGGAAACCCATGGGGGCAAAATGGGGGCTGGTCTCAAAAACGTTTTATTGCACAAAATCCCACCCACGCACCCGATTTTGCTCTTTTCTCAACCATTCAATTCATTTTTACTCCTTGCTCTACCACATGTAGATTGCTTTCCAGTCTAATGGGCGACCCGCTAATTCACGAATACTAACAACAATTGAAACACTGAAAAAGCATGCACATTTATTGTTCGTCACCACAAAGTTGCAACACTGTTATTCGATTCAGCAAATTGTCGTTTTCTCATGCACTTCGTTGGTATTTCATATGGGGACCTAGTTCACTGATCTTCATTGCCCATACAGATTGTGAATCTTTGACAAGTATCTGCAAGGTAACGGAGTGAATACTGGAAATGAGGACTTCGGTAAAGCGGCGTAGCGTATTGTAGCTGTTCATGTGGATAAAATCCCTAAACAAACTGTTACAGTTTTTGAGCACCAAGCGATAACAAATCTGCCGAAGGCAACTTAAAGCTGAGGTGCAACACTGGATATAACAGTTTAAATGTGAATGCAGTTTGCAAACGAAACCACACAGTTATAGGTAATAATCGGTCTTACCTGAGTTGTTGAATTGCAATTTAGGTGCACGCATTCTAATGATCTGAAAACGGAGATGTCGAGAAAGGCGACAATAGTTAACATGATAATCCACATTATTTCGTTCAAATGACAATCGCTCCTAGCTGCTGTCACATACTCTCACTTGACCAAATCTATGGTGGAAATGGATAAGCTTCATACAGATCTGAGAGCAGTTTTTCAAAAATATACATATATACTGATGAGGTCAGCTGAACAGCAGTTCTAATGTTGTTGTGAGTTAAAACGTGCAACAAATATTTTCCTGGTTGGCCAGCGGGTGCCAAAACATGCCGTTCTATCGATAGCGTCCGTTTGCGCTCCGCTTTGATTTTTCTAACAAATTTTGCTCGAGCTTGAAAGCTTTCGCATAAGAGTCCGTGATGCATCACTATATAACGAATGTCATTCTAACCTGTTTGCAGCATCACGTCGACTTCGCGGATGGCTGTCACGCATGGTAAAGGTACGACGTTCAGCAGCATACGTCTGTACATGCTTCTGCTTCTAACTGCCGGCCATCTGACGGAATGTTTGGTAACCATCCAGTCACTGCGAACAATAGCGATGGATTCGTCAGATGTGAACTGCACTATGAGGTGCATCTGTGGGAGAAAACAGACTAAAAATGAGTTCCTTATGCCACTCTGTTTGAGTGCATCCATTGAATATGGAAAGTCTGAGAGGTCGATTTGAATAACCGGTACCTACTTATTGAAAGTATATAAAATAGGCATCTAAACAAACCATTCTGTACGAGAAATACCTGAACATTTGTCAATGATACTGGTAATGTGTTCACTGTAGGTGATGGGGGACGGAGCAATAACGAGATAAATAGGCAGGTCGTCGTAATTTAAGTAATGATCGAAGAATGGGGAAACTTGGTTAAATAGTTGATGAAAAAGCCGAATTCATTTCACTTCCTACACCACCACACCTGAATCGCATTTCAGAATAAAAACAGACTGGAATACAGAAGTCATATATCAAACCGGAAGATGATGCATTCGTTTCAGCCAAATGTGGACAACCATTCATGTGATCCCACCTTGACTCTTGTCCACACCCAAAACACTTATACAGCTGCATGAACGTTTTCCACTTTCGATGATTAGTTGACGCTGAGCGGCAATCTTTCATTTTCTGTCGGATGTAATTAATGTTGTGCGATGGTGTGATGACACTCTGAAACACATTAACGTAACTTCCCCGCATTTGAAGTCAAATTGCACCGGGCACGAGCATTTATGAGAAAGTGATGCAATACGACAGTATCGCACGTATTAAAATGTAGACACTGACATCTACAGTTGGAGTGAAGAAATGGAAATAAATACGCAATATGCCAGACTATGGCGTACTTATTGAGGAAAACCAACCTCTATATAAGGCTCCATTTTGCCCCAGAAACGCCTCCATTTTGCTTTATCTAAAATGGGGCTGTGTGCTGCTTGGGCCGCTTTGGCAATATGTTAACAAAGAAATCGGCAAGTTTGTGCAGTTACATGACAGCCAAGGAGATGGAATTTCGTGTATTTTCGGAAAAGCAAAGAGGTTTAACGACAAGTGAAGCATTGTATCGTATGAAGCATTTCGGAGTGACCTGCTCGACTGTCAGCCTAGGTGCACCCTACAGTCACAACGCCACGACCTATGGTTGGACACAGTGCTATCTACGCTTGAATGGCATCGACGTTTACCACATCAGGGAACCGTCTGAATAACTGTACTTGCTACCTCCGTGTGAAACGTGTGTGCGTGTACTTATCGTTGTCGTCTCTGAAGACACGCAGTACGCCGTTTTTCCATATATGCTGCAGAATTGGTAGCGGATTTTATGCTATATTAGTGCACACTAACCCACTTACTTATCACTGGCGGTTTCAACCGAAGACAGATGTTGCAAATATCCATGGTAGTTATATACTTGCCATAAGCATCCGCAGCATACTGCTTCAACTCAGAAGTTGGCGTGTTGTACTCGAAAAGATGTCTCGAGTTGTTCACTTCACTATATGTCAGCAGACGAATCGTTGGATGTGCATCGTACAGAAAGGCAGTTAGGTCGTGGTTGTGCTCCAACGTGAGAGATCTAACAACTAACATGGTATTTCTCCAAACCACGCTAAAGCGTGATTGGCAGCCTTTATCGCGGAACTGTGCAATGGGAAGTATTTGAACTGAACTCACTAAACACGTCGTACTCCAAGCACGTACAGAACATTGTGATCCTTCATGTACCTATCTAAGCAACTTTTGAACTCGCTGAAGCTAGAAAATTCGCGATCCTCAAATACATCTTTAAAGCTCTGTAAAGAATCCATAACCTAAAACGGAATACAGGACAACATCGGTCAAATATTAATCACATGTGAAAAAATTCTTCACAGCGTAGCACAATTATACCGTCACAACACCTATCATCGCTCATTTTGATCTGGGCGCCAGATGAGGGACAAATCGATCCACGGCCGATTAAAACAATTCTTTTTAACTCTCCTGATGCCCGCTGTCATGGAAATCGATCATTTTCAAATTCCTGGGCGATACCACGGAAATATTGCCCGGTATCCAATGAGCTGTCATTCTGTCGCCGTCGAACGGCAGATTTCACTTCCTACGGATAATTTCCATCAAGCTCAGATTATTTGGATCGTGTAGTTCAGAGAGTGCCGTGTACAGCAACGTTTCCCTTTAGTATACCGTTCAAATGTAGGTTTCCGAAATGTCAATCCTGAAACAGTCACAGTTGAGATGCGTCTGGACGGTTCTGTTGCGGTCCACCGGACAATCGACGACACTCATTACTTCGTGTTCTGTGCCTTTCCCAGGCTAAACTCTAAACCCGGATTGGTGGCTTTGGCAAATGAAGTGTCTCAAGTAGCGATACCTCGAAATAAATGTGAAAATTGCAAACAGTATAACATGAGATGTCTTGTGCACAGGCAATTCGATCGCATCTCACGTTTTACTATGGTAAACTTAATGCAGTCAATTTATAGGGGGCAGGTATGACAATATTGGTGAGAAATTCGGGCCTGATAAGCAAGGCCGGAATAATCGAAACTCTGGACCAGACATTCCAGTGACACCCCACGAAGCGGATAACAGAGCTTGTGTTAAGAGCTCAAATGACTGCAAGCAGTCAACTTATAAGTGGATTGAATGTCAGCGGGTCGTTTTAAACTTGCTAGAAACCCGAAACTGTTATAAGTGTAGTGGGGATGGACGGTCGCATTAAACTATATACACCACTATTATTCAGTAGCGAGACGAGAGCATGGATCGAAATGGCCGCCCAACAAATGCGGGAGAGATAGGGGAAAGATCATTGGAGGGCAGCATCACATGGAATGGCTTTTGCTACACGAGGGAACTGAGACTTGGTGTCCAAAGCGACCGAAACATCCTAAGATCAGTATTGTGTGAAAATGAGTGTTTTTGTTCGTAGTCTGGTTGCGGGGCATAACTCGTGTACTGGTTTCACACGATAAATAACCTTTGTGTCATCCGCCTTCTCGGTTCGCAACATAAAAGCATATGGGACAATATTAATGCCTTGGAAAATCATGGATGATTTTGGCAATGGGACAATGTTATCTGCTGGCAAAAAGTTACTGGCCATTCCTTCCTGGGAGAATTGGTTTGACGAGTAGCGACAACCTCAACAATTTGCAGACCTAGCTTCGTTTTTGAGAAACATATGGTAGGAAATGAATTAGCATCGCAGACTATGACGGGTGACGTGTATGCACTTTGACCAACGCTGGTTGTTGGGGTACGCACTTATTTGAGAGTGGCTTCAACGGTATGCACTCACAGTTAACTCGATACACTGTCAGCGTACCTGCATCCAAGAGTACAGGTAAAATCGTACAATACCTTTGATTGCGCAATTAAGGTGACCTGGTCTTTCCGCATTGAATACGGTATTTGTGTGATTTTCTTAATGAATATGATCTTCGCGGTGTTGTATGCCGGTCTGTGTGAGACTGAGTTTGTCAGTCTGGTTAAGACTGAAATGTTATCATCAAAAGAATGTAGAAAAGGTTCAATGGAATAATCATTATAACAGGACTTTATTTACTACACACAAAGCTTCTGGATAAGTCGGGGTGGGTAACATTTGGTAATCAATCCATCGCGAGGAAATTGTCATTCAGTCGTATGGTATCCCCACCACATTTACTACGAATGGAGTCGGACAGTTCGACCGTCATATCTAACGTGTTACTGGTAAATGGATTGAGAATAACACAACTTTACGAGCAAGTTGCAATGCTCTACATTTCAACCACCTCGGGTAGCCTTCCTCAGGAGCGTTGTAGTCGAAATCACATTAATAAAGGAACGGAGGTGACGTGAGACTTGCAGTGGGTGTGTCAACTACGCTTCACCTGGACTGAATGTTCAGATGAGTTGCCCATTTAGAGGGGCATTATAGAATATAACCGCTTTGAATAAAAGAATCTCACAAGAAATTGTCGTCATGTCTAGAAAAACGAAGCATTATGGGAGAAGGTGTCTTCATATGTATATATATATATAAATAGAAGTGTATAGTTGTCTGGTTTGCAAGAGGCATCGAGAAATATCGGCATATATCAGCGTCTTATTACTGCTAAGTTTTTATGGTCTTAATTGAGAGCTTGAGTACTTGTTCAACACTGCATTATTGAGTGAAGCGATGTGGTTGCAGTCAACATGAACGGATTGGTTTACGTTGGCGAACAGTCTACCCATGGTGATCACTTTTGCACAGTGACCATTCACGGGTACTCGGTGTGACAGATCAACGCTTTGAAGCTACTAATATCAGGTTGCACTCTGAAACTCGATTTTTCACTCGCAAATATGTTATCCCTATTGTAAATAGCATGTGTAATGGAATATTGTGTAAAGCGGACTTGAACAACCAACACAACAACACCACTACGTTGGTGTTCTTGATGCCGCTGACATACAATACATACTCTGTGAATGAGTTGGACACATATGCGTGAAATGGAACAATTTAAACTCTAGGGTGCATGATTTCTCACGAACACTTTGAGCAACGCGTAGCGAGAAACCAACGATCCTAACTATTCAAAATAAGACTAGATCGTAATGCCACCGTACTACTGAACGAAGCCCCGAAGTGAATAGTTACACAGCCTCAACAGTTTTGATGGATAAATCATTTTCCGTGAGTGAGTCACAATTTGGTGGCGAACAGGCTGAGAACGAACCATAATTACATAATAAGGCAGTCATACCCAAAAGTGGTCTTCTGAGTAGTCAACGTGTTCAAAACAATGAGGACGATTCGGGCTCCAAGAAGAGAGATGCACGCACCACTCAAGAAAAGTACGGTGACCGAAAACTGCCTATTCGCACAACTATCGAATTGACCGGATAACAAATCGTTTAGGTCAACGTCCAATTGACGTTCAGAAACAGGGAAGGTTGAATGTACAAAGATAAACACTTGGGGTATGGGGTTGGGTCGGATTTTCACATGAACGAGGAGGAAACACAATCTGGTCAATTGTTGAAGAAATTTGGGATCGTAGACATATTACGATGAGGGATTTTCTTCACTGATCAGTCGGCATCTATAGGAGAAGTAATACGAACTGAATTGTTGGGTAGACAGGACCAAATTCGTAGACTACGCAGCTGTTGATGTATATCAACGGGGAGTATGATTCAATTCGTCGCTTCGCATCGTAGCCGGGTTGTCGTACAATCCGGTGTACTATATTCAAGTATTTGAGGGTAACATTGTGCGAACGGTGACGATAGCATTGAACCGTTTGGGTAGCGCAAAAATTTCCTTTACATGGTACGTCAGATTTAAGCGGATTTCAAGCATTAATTTGCTTGTCGACAAATGCGGGAAAAGTCACCTCTTCCCGACACATAGTCTGCTACATTGCTACCAGTCACTTGCAAGCAACAGCCTATCATGTTCAACGAATATGCTTCAGAAACACAATGTATTTGGAATAAAATTTATCCAGAGCGCCTAAGAACAGAATCAGCGCACAGCTAAACACGGAGATGAATGTTCTATGAGCTTCCTGTGAAAAAGGTTGAGTATCAGTTCAACTTGTATGCTTCCCGATGAAGACCATGTACCTCATGTATTGAAATCCCAACTAAATTTGAATCGCACATGATGGGTATTTACTTGTGCTAATTGGGAGTTGTACGTGGGGGTACACGTATTCGGTAAACAAATGTCTATGGATATTCGCGGAACGCTAGAAAGTTTATAATTACCGTTTGGCTAATCGATGTCCTCAGATGGCTTACAATGAGTTCGTGTTTCACTAACGTGCTATACTCGTCTGAATGTGGCGGGGATGGACTTATCTATATTTAATTGTAATGTGATATATTTCTTCACGTCAGACTGACACATGAGGAGTTTTACTGCGGTCTTTAGTCCTGAAACCATCAGTCCGTCATACTCTACTGCGTACTAACAGACGGGCCAACAAACTTGTCTCATACCATCACAAAACGAGTGACGCCACCTGAAAGTCACTAGAAAATCTGGAGCGTGTGAACACTGGACAAATCGGGCCAATATGACAAGACGATTTCAAAGCCTACGATAAGGGGTGTAGAGTGCACTCTCCAAACGCCACTTTATCGGAGCTGTTTCAGGGGATAACATGATGGCTAAAATCGTCAAAATGCGACATTCAGTTTCATATTGCTGCATTTACCTAGCATGATTGTCGGTTGGATGTCAGTATACGTGCTGATGGTTCAAAGTCTTCAAGAACACCTCAATAGGGACACGTTCTGGAATGACATAATCTCATGCAAGGTAGCCGTTGTATCCACTCTCGGGGTGATAGTGTGATCTGAGAATTACCCACAGGTAAATGTGACGGAGAGTTTGCACGTGGTAATCTAGTCGTGCACAGTGTTGGGTCGGTGTTGAAGTCGTCGATAAGGTTACTTTGAAAACTGGAGATCGGAGTTCAATCTACGTCAGTGTTCCAAAATCACGTCGTATTAGATGCTGAATAGCAAACTTTGTGACGTGACTTCCAACAATGAACTGAGTAGTTCATTGAGAACTGACCTAAGTCTGCCAGTCTTTAGAAAATGACTACTTTCCTGAACCTGGTTATTCTTCGGTTGGACTGTTTTCGAACGCTTTCAACGATTGCCCCTATAAACATGGTAGCACAATTTGTAGACAGGTTCAAACTGTATACTTCTGTGGTCCCTAGATTTCATTCGCACAATGACTGGAGCAGCAGTCTGTCACCAAGTTAACGGTCAACGTGAATTTGGTGTCATACTTGCATGGCTGCACAACTGCTGACATCGCACGGACATTCGTTTCTGTGGACTACTGGTTTATGCAGATCAGTCATTCCGCAGGGTTATCGTACGGTGAATGGAAGCCCACGTCTGGCTTCTTTTTTTTACAGACACTGCTTACTCCAGCATCATAATAATATCAACGACACTTTTCTGTGACGGAGAGTTTACTCCATCAACATTGAAGTTACCCTGTGCAGCCCATGGGAGAAGAACGCAGAAAGGTGATTATTGTACAATTGCATGATGTGGATAACACATGCCAGTATTCGGTTGAGTTGTATCCATAGACATTCACCCCAAGACACATTTGTGAAAACGAGGTTACTTTGATAGTGAATTTTACAAGAGAAATACGGGTTATAACCGGTGTTGCCAGTTTCCTGTCTTCTTTGTCTTATGAGTCACGAGTTGTTTCGGCACCTTACTGGCTATTCATGAACTACTCTTTGTCTCGTCGGAACAGAGTACAACACTGGGGTTCACTGCTGGATTTTCCACTCAAAGCCTTTTAGTAACTGACATTCCTGGTGCGGTGACATGTATACCCTCAAATCAGTTTTCGTTTCCGGCTTTCACTTTCCAGTGGCAGGTGAGTTAACGTAAATAAAGCATGTGAAATTTCCAGCTATATCTGATTTCATAAATCCATGCTGACTTACTCATTAGTTATCTATAAATGGGCATCTCACTTGTGTCTCACTCGTCCTGTCGCCACATTAGAACTGTGAAACACGTTGTGTGAAACCCGTGCATTGAGAATTGATTTTCCTCAGCAATAAGCCTTGTTCAAGAAGTGTTCCAATCTTCACAGCATCCTATGCTGACAGGGTAACCGTATAATGTTTGCTTGTCCATGTTAATTCAAAAAGAGGTCTTTGTTTCCGTCTTGAAGTGAGGTCATATACACAACACATTCATCCTGAATTCATCTGAAGGATTATCGGTTTGCGGATCGAATTTTCCTAGAACATTATTATCTGGCATTTTCCGGTGAAAAAACTGTGTATATCAAAAAGGCTGTCGCTTCACGGGAAATTTTCGCGGAAATAATGTAGGTAACAGTGCACCAGAAGACAGAATTTCAACCGAATTCGGAGATAGTTCATGTGGGTCAGTCGAAACGGATAACTCTGTGCGAGAAGATGAGACAAAGGCTTTGCTTTATCGGTGAATAAGCCGAGAACAAACCTGGAAATAACATATCGTAGGACGAAATTCATAATACGCTTTTGGACTAAATGCTTTGGATCAGAGTGAAATACTGTCAGGGTGAGGACGACAACTATTGTTATCAACAAAACATTCTAAACATCTACCATATGTGCATTCGTGGGAATTATTGGTAAAAGTTTAACTACACCGACGGAATAGGTTGTGCCACCTTGGTCAAAGTACATCGGAAAACAAGGTAAGAAGAACCGTTCGAAAGCTTGATACATTCTGGAGCAACGGTTGATGAGTAGTGGAATGAGAATCAAAAGTGTGAATTCACACGAACCAAGAATTGTTAAGACATATACAGATACCTCTGACAGTGGTTACAAATGGCTGTACATTACTGTCTTCAGGCACTTCATGAAATGGAAAGGGTTGAATGATTCCCACTGTTAACGTCCGCAACGAGTGAGTGCTGGGCAAAATTGTTTACGGAATATGTTCGTTTGACGTGACCGGCAAAGTCACGGAAATTAACAGCAATCGCAGTAGGATGAAAATCGGCACTCAATTTCCTATTGTCAAAATTGGTTTTGCAAAAGTGTCTTTTGGACTGCAACAAGAGGATTAACTATGGACAATTTCGCCGCATTTTTGACAAATAGCGTTCGCAAATCGATAGCGTAACCGAGAATATTTGTTACAACATGGCTTACAGCTGATTTGCCGTATGTCCCAAAAAGATACAATGATCGAGACAGTGTTGACCAAATGAATCTGGAATCACAGAGCGAGTGACAAAACGCCAGGAACGCCAATGACTTGCCGTCCAATAGGAACAAGGCGGAATGCTACGTAGCCATTCTAAGAAACTGGTCGGCTTACACGAAATTATCGACAGCAATACGGTCTGAGATTTTCTTTCGCTTGCAGTAGCGGCATAACAAACAGGGGCCAAACCATATTGTCGAAATCGAGAGTGGAACCTCTGATCTACAATCAACCAAAAGACTGGTTAAATCTTAACAAATTTTCCATAAAGCTTGTGGCACGTGTAGCTGTGTGTTGGGGTTCATCAAGCCATTTGTGCACTCTGGCCTGACGCGTTATAGCGATGCTGTGCGAACAATGAGCGTCGTTCCGCATCTCAGTTTTGTGGCTCCGACTCTAAACGGTGTGGTACCACTTCCATTCAACATGACCTACTCGATCTTTTCATCTGTGAGAAAATCGATTTGTTGCGTTATCGAGGTTAGTATGGTGATTCCGGTAGAAAATGTTGTCCAGATTGAGGTGATTTCTTTCTGGAAACTTACTCCCTCCAGCGAAACGATACATCCAGAATTCGTAGGTTGCTCCGTTAGCATCCATACAAAATATTCGCATACAACAGGTCTTGGTTAGGTGGTGACGTCTCAGGACAATGTGTTGGTACATATGAATACTGACCAGACTGGGTGGGGTTGTTTAAAGCTACTAACGGACATCTTACAAGGCTCGTGGTAGTTCGCAAACAGACGCCTCCGACATTGTACAGACTATAAGTGTAGATGCTTCAGATGACGGGTTAGAAACGATTAGTCCATTTCATTGAAGGCACGTGGGGATAGTTCGCTCTGGAGTGACGGATTCGACGTGTTAGATCCCACCGTTCTCAGCTGAGATTGACGGACACCAGTTGCACACAAATTTCGCAGATTCCTGATGGGTCTACACAAGAAATAAACCGCCAACAACCGCTGGGAACAGTTTAGCTGTTTTTACTAACGTCAAAGCTGGAGTTACCGAATTCAGCGTGTTTCGATATCATCTATTCTGTCCCGCGCAATCGTCAAACTGCAGTCATACAGTTACCCTTTATTTTCGGGTGGTTGCATATCAGAAATGAACAATGCAGTGTGCTACCGCATTGTGCGCATTATGTCAGAAGTTCCTTGAAGGACACATTTTGGGTGACCCGAATAGAATTAGCCATATCACCACTTGAATGGTTCAGCTGAAATCCACCGAACCTTATTTCGAAATTATACTTTGTGTGGGGTATGAAAACACAATCCAAAAACCTAGATATGTTTGGGGGAAATATCAAACCAGCATAATCGACTGTCTCCGGAAAGAAAACTATGTAAGATTTAAATTGCTGTCAGAAGCCTCTCTTTCTGATTAGACAAAACATTGGACATCAATGGAGTGACTGGCTTCCAAATGTGGATACAGTTTCCGATGTCATTGCTCCTTTCACTACAAATAATTTCAACTACCCATGCGACCTATTTCTTTGTGCTGTCTCGCTTCTCCAGTTGGTTGGTGGAATTACGAGAACTCAACGAATCGGTGAGTATATATTTAAGAACGTCCCAGACTGTCCTGAAAGTAGTTAGTCCGAACGGGCAGAATAGGACAGCGATAGAATGTGAGTATCGATTGTACGATTTTCCGGCAATAGTTAACATAATTGAAGATTTCCAGCTGTTTTGCACTCCCGATAGCGTTAATGGCGACATGAGCATACCAGCCAGGCGGATGGAACAGCCCGGCAAATAGGTCTCGTCATGGAAGAGGCAGTGCGTGTCCAAGAAAAATAGTAACCTGAATCGTTAGGTTTACAACCTGCGGGTTTTATGGTCATAGAAACCAGACACAGCTTCTCACGAATAGCTGATAAATACAGGGGCTATAATTTCATATCCGTAATAAGTCATTATTTTTCACCGATTTGTGAATAGATGACTCGGCTACATGAGGCTGTCCAGTCGTTTGTGTCCACCCTCTCCGGGATCATGATCTCTTGTAAACCATCAATTTATCGCGGATCGTGTGACGTCAACAGTTTCGTACTTTAATTTACTCACCTGAAAGATTCTAAGAACTTGGAAGTTTCATTTGCCACTTGGCCCTGTGTACAGTGACAACCGACTATAGAAACGATGACCGTTGCAGTCCCACGTGGTTTCTCGAGATACGACTCGATGAAATAAGTAAGACACATGCCCAACCAGGCTATAATTCTTCCAGACACGTCTTTTAAGACGTTCGAAAGCAGCACTAGCCTTCGCCACACAAGTTCTCAACTGGCGGTTCACGGACAAATTTGTCGAATCGCGCAGCTATCAACACCGTCTCCACCGATGAATAGTTGGTGTGGAGGTAAACAACGAGCGCCTTCACCAGGAGAAGGCTGAAAGAAGAAAAACGTCTTACATGTGATGATTTCCAATCCAAACTTGAATGCCATCAACGCGAGAGCTGTCAACAGACGTTGCATTTCTTCTTCACTTTTCACCAGCAATGCGCTGTCATCTGCGAGCAGAAGCATGTGCCTTCAACAGACGCCCGTCCGTCCGGTAATTTTCCTCAACACCATCCTCTGTGGAGTCCTGGAAAGCAATTGTTACCATAGCAGTCAGATATAAGCGAAATAGGGCTAGGGCCAGAGCACAACCTTGCTTCACGCCAATGGAAATGTCAACAACATCAGAGGTCGATCCACACGTTTGTATCTTCGTCTTCATGCCCATATACAACAATCTCACCATGCTGATGAACTTACCTGGACATCCACACTTGGCAAAAACCGTCCACAGCGCCTTAGGAAACACGGAATCGAAGGCCTTGGTGAATTCCGCGAACAGGACATACAGAAGGCCAGAACCTGCAAATTGCACAATATTCAGGCAAAAACATCATCATCATCATCATCATCATCAACAACAACAACAAACACAATGACGCAACCTCGGATTAACATATGCGACTGCAACCAAGCGAGTCCCAACTGATTTATCACAGTCACACAGGAACAGCAACATTGTACAGACAAACCTGACACACATACTCACAAAATCAGACTTGGCAAGAACAGACATCCATCCAAACCAAAACACAACACATGGTCATCGAACACAACGAACGCACCCACTTTTTGTCTGGCTGCTCCCCTTTAGCCAAACTGACAAGTTGGTACTTGCAAGGACCGAATTCCCAGTCAGCACAGCCCGCCGGATCAAAACAGCACGCAAGTCCGACCACCGCGACAGGGTAGCATAAAGTTCAGCACCCACTAAAATTAAAACAAACGAACTCTTCCGTTCCTTACAACGCTTATACTGATGACTTCAGGGTGGCGCCAACATAATGCTCTGTTCCTTACTTATGTACCTAAAGTGCGTCGATCGGTTGTCATCATCTAAGGTAAATTAACAGTTATCAGTTACGTTGGTTTGGTCTTGCAAACGACCTTAGTAGCCAACGGAACTTCTCTTTGCGAGCAGGCGTACTCCAAGATTGCACGTAACCTTCGTCATTGTCTTCTTGTCGAAGTGCTGGCGGACGTGCTAAGTAATGTTGAAGAATACGGTGCCGTTGAACAGCCATGATTGGATTTTCTTCGATTACTTCGCGGTGAGGCGACGTTTTGAGATCTCGTACTTTGCAGCAACCATGCCGTACGGCAGCATGACGAATTGTGTGTCCCGAGATTCTCCGTTGATGTTTTGGTTGACGGTGAACTATGTAAAACAACCTGCTGGAGTGCTGGCCCTCTCCCGGAAGCCGAAAAATAAGCGCAAAATATGTACCCCACAGACGCATGCGTAAAGGCGTCTACTATGATCACCGAACGCAGGTCCGGTGAGGGGGCGAAAATGGGATCGTGTCTCAACCAAGGTGAGGAGTGAGAGCAAGTCAAATTTTGGTTCACAAGAATCAGCATTGTATTCGCCACGATCATGGTGATTTGAGAATCACTCCGTTCTGTGAGGCGCTCAAACACAAGCAAACACACGCCTGAGACCGTAGACAGCTTCGGCTACCGCGTCAAATCCACAGGCACATCCTCCAAGCATCTGCACACGTAGAAGATGGACCGATAGCTCCAGAATACAAGTTGTGCACATGCAGGTAAATCCACAACAACGATCCTACGAGCTATAAACTCCAGGGAGGGAAGTTATGTGAACAGCCGCCAAACAAGCAGTTGCATTTACCTACTGCATCCTTACAGTACGTTACTGGTGCTTTATTCACCGTGGACCAATCGTTGTACCTCAGTCTTCGGGATTTTCATCACCCAGCGTGTTTCTAACCGATGAACATCCAATCACTACTCATTTATCTTCAACGTTCGGGTCGCGTGTTTGACTATCCAATCGGCTGATCTGTTCAACAACTCAGGGACAACACAAACAACATCCAAATGGAGTAAAATACTGGGTTGACAGTTAACCCAACTTAATTAATGTAACGAAGTTACTCCTACAGAATCTGATTCCGCGTGATGTTTGCCCGTTCAAAAAACTGTGCATTCACCCGATGTTCGTCAGAACCATGTTACAAGTACCGATTCTTGGACATAAACACACAAGTTCGTTGTAAGCCACGTTAGCGAAACCTCTACAGCTAAAAATGGAAGGAAAACTGAAAAGACTGTGATAAAATTACATGACTATACCAGGCCGCTACACTCTCATCAGGTTGATGCATTCGTTTTATGTGAGTCGACAAGAGTAGCCAACACGCGATTTGAGATTCGGAGGTATCATTCATCAAGTGTTGCGGTTGTCCATTATCTGCGCTTTCAATGTCAGATGACCAAAAACCATGGAGAACGTCATGTCCAGAGAAGCTGAGTAGACTCAGTTTTAAAGGAGGAAGATTCTAGAGTTTCGATTGGAGGGGCTGGTTAAGAAAGGAATTGAAGGAGGTCCATATATCTGGAGGTGATTTCGCGTTTGAAATGACAGGACCACAGAAAATTCTGCAGATGAAACGAACTAAACGAGGAAGCTTCATTAGAATAAAAACAAACGACGAAGATTTCGGTTACCTTCCGATCTAACAAGGCAGGTTTGAGAGTCAAAATTGGCACGTAAACTTGATCCTGGAAGGAAGAGTACCAGGAATGAAACGCAAAAGCCCCCGAACAAAGTGTGAAATTAGGAAGGAAGTTCTTCCTCTACGTCAGTGGCAGAAACAGCTCCGCCTATTACGGATGGAAACGCACACATCTGGAACTCATTCGCTACCTCGATGCCGCGAACACACACAATACGGATAGGTTGAAGAGTGTAGATGCTAGTTGAATTGAGTAAAACACTGAGAAGACGCAATTCATGTGATGTTCTCCAGAGCAACATTTCGTACATTCTGACCACACATGGACATGTAGCTAATTATTCGAGGAAGGAAAGGTGTTTCAACTGATTTGTTAAGGGTAAATTGGCAAAACCACATTTTCAGTGCAACAAACCACATGGGGGCATGAGTACGGCTTTGTCAGATTAAAATTCAAGCTGGTCAGTCTATATTCTTAAACTCGACGCCATGGAGAATACAAAGAGGGTTGGAGATTGGCGATGAAATGGAACAGGTAGCAGGGTGTACAGTGCGGTGACTGACCTGACAGCTGCTTTGAAATTATCACGGCGAATATGAGTTTGCCTTATGTCACAGACTCTTGTGAGAAGTATGCCTCGCCAGGTTCGGATTGATGAAGCTTAGCGAAAACAGTATACTGTACGAATCGCATGAGAATTGTGAGGCGAGGAGTGACCGGACGTTTCGACTCGTTTCGTATAAAGACATCTCAAGCAAAATTCTCTGTTTTCTGAGACGAATTAGTAATTTGGTTGTGCAAACAGAGTGTTGCTGAAAAACTTTAACAAAGGATATAGTGGACCGCCTGTGGACAAGAAACTGCTAGGAGATCCAAACATGAGTAGCGAAAGTAATCGAGGTAACCGGGAGTCGAACTGGTAACCACGTGTGATAGGGATATGATAGCATACATAACGCTCAACCCCATCGAAGTTTCCGTAACTAAAAACTGACTACTGATGGCTGTTGAGTAGTTCACTTATAATATGGTGTTGGCGTTTCAACAAACATGTTCGTTAGATTACCGATGAGTACTCGCTGATGTGGTTTATTTTCAAGTTGACCGTCACTCACAGTTGATCGCAGCGTCCGCATTCAGATAGACTTTCCAGCCAGCCTCTTTCGAAAAGAAGCACTAGACTCGAGTTTCGCTCTCATTAGAGCTCGTCAGNTGATCATTGCTCACAAGCGAGAGTGGTTGAGCGTTCAGATTCAATGCACGATAACCTCGTTACGAAGGATGGAGTGCTTGCATCAATACGAAAGCGCAAACCCGAGTTTGGACGAATTAAAGCGAACGCAACCACGGCAACACCAACTTGTGATAATCAGTTGCTGAATAAAGTGACACGTAAATTTCAGAAATCGTTCAATACGGATCAGGACTCGTGTGGCTGTTGTGACTGGGTCGAACACGAAATCTTCACCGTGCCAAATCGACTTCGGCCATTTGTCCCCAGAAGATCCCCGATACATCTGCGGCCGGAATATGAACAAGTTGACGTGCTGAAGGAAGAGATCATTGAGGAAGTCGATAGCCCATTCAGTCCTCTTGTATGGCTGGTGAGGATGCCCAGTGACATATTTCGTTCTTTTCTTGAGTTCAGGCAGCACAACGAGATCACAGTCAATGAAGTGGTAACAGTCCCAACAGTGAGAGAGATCTTCGATAGGCTACGGAACACCAGGGTAGATATAGCGGTCCGAATATTGGTAGATTCCATTTAAGCATTGGAAGAAAAGCAATACGGTCTCACACTTATTCCGTCCGCGCTGTCAGGCACCCACTTCACGGTCAGACGATTGATGCTGAAGATGCTGGACGGAGTGAGCAATACTGTTGTCTATTGAGACGATATCACCATTGACAGCGGCAATGAGAGAGAACATGTAGCACATGTTTTCGCCGTGTTGTAGAAGATAGAAGAAACCGGCCTATGGATCAGTCGTCCTAAGTTTCACTTGGCGAAACAAACAGTACTACTTCACGGTCACATGGTCAATCAGAGTTAGGTCCAACCGCTGCCCGGGAAACTGTTGGTGATCAAGGCTATTCGACGCCAAAATCGAGGAGGACGTTGCGAAAGTTTTTCGGTCGCGTTGAGTTCTACTGCCGCTTTATCAAAACGCCCGCAAACTCGCGAACCCATTACGCGCCATTCTGCAGACTGACTGACTGAATAGAGAAAGCCAAGCAAACGTTTGCCGAGATCCAACACTTGATTAGGAAGGGATAGCTGACCCGGAGTTTACCAGCGACTAAACACAGCTTTGTTGTTGCAACGGGTGCGAGTGATGTAGGAATCGGGGTTGTACTAAAGCAAGAACGCGATGTTGCGGAATACGCCAGTCTGGTAATTAGTCCTACAGAACGACACAACGAGAAGACAGAGAAAGAGTGTTTGGCGGTTGTGTGAGCCTTAGAAAAATAGAGGCCGTATTTACCCGGCCGAAGATTTCACGTGGAGACTGAGTGGAGTGGATTAAATCGGCGAAGAACTTCCGAAGAAAGCTGGCTCGATGAGCGTTACGATTACAGGTGTAGGACTTCACACTTCGTCATGTGTCGGGAAAAGAAAACCGTGTGCCCGATTTGATTTCCCGAACACAACATCTGAATGAGGCATACAGGGACGTGGTCAGAGTCAACGATGTTGGAATGGAGAGCGATCCCGAAAAGTTACAAGCAGTACGGAGGTAAGATACAGTGATCCGGGCGGTGATTGACCAAGTTCTTCGTTAGGAAAACCGCCAGCGGACGAGGGGAATTCGGAAGTGAAAACTTCCAAAGTACCGGTCCGACTTGCGGCTGAACAGTGCCGGAATCTTGATGCCCAAAATGCGAGGGGAATAAACCTGCCTGTTATTTCAGCTGAGTTGAGAGCGACAATTATGAAAGAATTTCATCAGTTTTTTCATACGGGATGTCGTCGAACCTACCAAATGCTGAAGCAAAGGGCATAGTTGTCATGAATAAATAAAAGCTTTAACAACTATATATGGGCTTGCCAGCAATGTCAGCTACTGAAGACCGCCGACCACTTCAGTCAGTTTCCCTCTCAACAAATCCCGATCGACAAAATTGGGGAACTATGTTCGGTGGATGTGATGGACCCTTTTCCAGTAACCACCTCCGGAAGTCAACATATCACAGTCATGACTGTCAACACTGCACAAAAAGGATCGAATCAGCCGCTATATCCGATCCGCGTGCGAGCACTGTGTGCAGGGCGATGATGGCACACATCGTTGCAGATCACGTAATATCGTGAAAAATATTGACTGATCCCATCCCCTTCGAAAACGATGATACTCGGAACTGTTTGGGTCGCTTGAGAATGAATGAAATTCGCACAACTCTATCTCATTCTCAGTCGAACGGACTGACAGACAGAAACAATCGCACAACCAAGGCGTTATTGGAGGGAGAAGTAGGAGGCTGAGAGGAAACGCTACCACTGATTCTGTCGGCCCACCGCTGTTCGCTGCAAGGAACAACAACAAGTTGTCATTCGAGGCAATGTCTGGGCGCGTGTCAGGCTTGCCAGTTGGTCAAGGGGTTGGTTCAAAGGGAGACCGACGGATGAGCATGTGTGAATTAGCAGAAGCTCGGAGATTGGCCAACCGAAACCTGACAAACACCCAAGATGTTTTCAAGGGGCAATTAACTGAAAGATTGTTGGGTCGAGGTGCTGTGTTTGGACTCGTTTCGAAGGTCAAATATAGAAGCCTGGAGGCAACGAGACCCGGCTCTGGAAAATTCTTGACAGAGTGGAGGTGACCGTATGTAGAAAGTGAACTTCGCGACCCAATGCATTTAAGAATAGAGAAAATCAACACAGGGTGCACGGAAGCCAGCCCTGTAAATGGTCTGATAGTCGGACCTGGAGTGAATGCACAACAGATGTGTCAACAGCGTTGAGGCCGGCACGCAGTTCGCCGAGGAAATGGAGAGAACTTGCACGGCTTTTGTTGCAACGGGAACAATGTTTGTGAGGGTAAGGAATGCAGTGAGGACAAGCGATCGCCCTATACTACTCACACCACTACTGTTCAGTGGTGAGATGAGACCATGGATTCTGACATCGGAATAGCCGAAGAAATAGAATAAGGAGAAACACTGTGGCGTAGTATCTAATGAAATAGTTCGTGTTGCATAAAGGGACTGAGCTTTGGTATCCATTGCAACCGTGACGTTCTGAGACTAGTGTCCTGTGCAGATGTGTTTTTGTTCGTCGTCCTGTTGAAGCGCAGAACTCGTGCAATGGTTTTCTGATTGAACAATCCTTGTGCCATCCGCATTTTTGGCTTACACAATGGGGCGCTCCATGAAGTAGCTAATAACCCGTGCACCTACTTCTGCGTTACTTGTTCAGCATGTGTTTCACCTACAGGAATAGGTCAAACACGAGCGTACATGATGTAATGAACTGAAGGGCAGCCTTTCGGAAGTGGATGCTATCAGGAGCTCTGGCAACCTGGAAAAGGATAACCTTCATGAATCTCACACTTCTTCACATGTTGCCTAGTAGACTGCAGATACGCTTGTGCTCAATAATCCACAATGTCACGTCGCCTCGATTGTTAGTCGTCGTCACGTTTTCCGCAACAGCTCTTCGTTGCCTTCCACGGTTTTTTGGCGGAGTTACAGTTGTATTCCTTTTTATCGCGTCGCTACAGTTTTTACTCGCGTATATTTTGCAACCATCTGTTCTGTGGTCACCACTTCAAACTCGTAACACTACCATTTGTTTCAACCACACATCTCTCAGAATTAGCACGCTAACAATCAAACGTAACACCTGTTCGAACCAGAATTGAATCGTTTGCGTGCTGATTGCCTTCGTTAACTCATGCTTATTCCGCTAGCTGAACTGCATGACATCAACACTTGAGCTGGTAATACGACGTTAGCTTCAGCGTGATGAACGATAGAATCGAGCGATGTAGACAGGTGGATCACGGCTTAATTTGATAAATGGAGAGGGAAAATGATGGGAAGTCTGTCACGCGGCCTGATGTGCATACCAGTGGAAGCTACTTACTAGTGTTGGGACAATGTGGACAAGCTGTAAAAGTGAACTCGTGCTGCTGACTCGAAACGCACCCAGTGCGGAACGTCGTCAGAGTTTTGAGACTACCTGCTGCCAATTGGCAGCAATCGGGAAAATTTTTTATGCCGCATCATGGCAATTCATCTTGTCATTGATTGATTCTATCCGGAATGCTATCGAAAAGATCTCCGGACTGTAGACTACTCCTTGCATATGGTGTACACTAGACATGAACGCGGTGGAGCGTATCTTAGGAGTTTGAATCAATCAACTTGGATTACCTCATGGTTCAATGAGCACCAGATGGGCTTGGGACGAAATATAGGCTGGACACATGACGGCTTGTGTAATCTGTATCCTTTGATTTTTTCATGGAAAATTTGGTGGCAGTTAAGCATTAGTGTTAACCACTGATGTATTGCTG
>QNGE01004439.1:24533-35551 GCA_008508345.1 Paragonimus westermani
ATGATGATGATGATGATGAAATACAAGGTACTGTCGCAAGATTGGCAAGAATCTGCACCTGCTCCCAACCTTGGTGATGAACACTAGTCTATACATCTTGGGAGCAGCACCAGCGCTGGTGGAATGTTTGATAAGATCACAAATCGCATAGTAAAGACCTGGATGGCGTTTGTCAACTTACGCCATCTATGGCATCCATATGACCTGTCATTCTGTGAAAAACGAGTGTACAATGCCGCCGTAAGAGCAGTCCTATTGTCCGGCTTCGAAACCTGATCAAATTGTGCGGAGAACATTCACAGAGCATTCGTTCTCGATCACTGGTGCGGTGTGGTGGGAACACCACATCAGTAATGACGACATTCACCGACGTGTCTTCAGAACGGATAAACTCCGTCGACACTTAAGCGTACTCGACCTGCTTCAAGGGCTTCACCAGTTTAGCCACATCCTACGAATGCCAACTCATCGCCTGTCACATCGTGCTTTGTTTGCGAGTGGTTGGTTAGGGTGAAAGTGGAAGCCCGGTGGTCAGCACATAACTTAGGTTCGGGGTATGAAGGCACTCGCTCTGACGCCTACCTCGATACGGCGCTCCCGGCTCTCTGGCTGGGGTTCGAAGGACAATGAGCACGTTACGTCAAAAAGAGCTTTTAACCGGCCACATGCACAGTGGTGCGCGATCCTGCTGGGTAGGCGACACTAACCCTCCTCAGCTGGGATACCAAGGTTATTATGGCCCGTCATTCCACTGCTGCTTAGCACCCTCGCGACTATCTCCAACAATCGACAGTCGCGTTAAACAATGCAGGATGTGACAAATGTTTTGCAGGCATACGAAGTACGTCACTCAGCCAACATACAATGTGCATTCTCAATACTTTGATTATCGGTGTTAACGTTGGAGATCTCTTAAACACTCTGATGGACCGTAGGGTTGCTCGTCCAATTTGGTACACGCAGATCCGCGAAGACAACAGTTTTCGAATATTTAGAATTCATATGCACCTTCCACCCAAATGGACCATGTTGTCGATTCGCAGAGCATAATCGAACGCGTACAAGTATTGTGGTCTCCATTAAACAGGCAACCAACTCCTCTATCACATCAGTCATAAACACCAACGAATGCGGTACGTGTTCTACTCTGAGAACCTCGAAGCCTCCAAGTGCTATCTCCATGTGGTTGAATGGGAAGGCAGAGACCGGACATTCCCGTTGAACATCACAGAAGGGAAGCTATGTTCAGGGTAGCTAACCACGAACGTGTACTCTACACTCAGAGTGAGTTCAACAAACGGACGGTTTGCTGGAAAATAGACACAATGGAGGCAGCGTCAGGCAGCAGGCTGGGCGTAGAAATTAAAAGCCGATGTCAGCATCAAAGATGCCGTGGCTGTTGTTTTAGAAAAGGAACACCGATATTCCATCGTCGGTTGCGAAGGGAGGAAAGGGTCGATACATCCGCGACCAGGTCCGCAAACAGCCTGTACTACTCTTATCTGGTTTTCATTTAAGAGAAGTGCAGTTAACTGGGACAGAGACCACAGTAACACTTCTGTGGCTATCACGATGTTCTGGTGCCTTATTTGAAGATAAGAACGAATGGTGATAAGTAACAATCATGCAACACCTCATAAGTCTCCCGAACGAGGGTCATCAGTTCAAGCACCAATCCATCACCGACATCATTGAAGAGTCAGAGAAAGGTCTGATCCACCACAAATTGACCTAACCACGGCAAATCCCATGTGACCTCTGTTCCTCTGTCAAGGTGATTTCGATTACAACACTCCTGAGGAATGCCACCCGAGGTGGTTGAAACGTAGAGTATTACAACTTGCTCGAAACGTTGTGTTATTCCCAATATGTTTATCAATGATCCTGAAACCTTTCTAAATTACAACAAACAAAAATCCGGAGCAACTTCGGTTGCCGACGGAGGACTACCAGAAACCATTTTTTCACATATAATTTCGCCAACACTTCCTTGACGGCCAATGCAGTCACGAATCGACAAAACATGAATTGGCTATTCTTTAAAAAAAAAGCCATTTTTATCACTCTAGTTTTCTCAATCAAGTAACCCTCACGGCTCTCAACCAAACTTCCTCGAAGCTTATGTTTTCGCTTGCCATGACCTTGTCATATCTGGAGTGAGGGGAACCAGATGAGGTTTACACATAAGCTCCACAGGACTGGCAGAAATCCACCTGCCGCATCTACAGTATTTGTCGGAAAAGTGACTCCTTCACTACTGGATCATAGAGTTGTTGATATCTCTGCCCAATGCAGTGACCTCGGCAGGTTGCCTAACAAGGACTATGATGAGCGCTTCGTACAACACTGTCATTCAACTTCCATTTTGCGTTTGCAAGCAGATATGAAAAAACGATAAAACGAGACGTGCATGAACAGTCGCACGATCTCAGGCAAGGTAGTTACTCCAAAATGAACGGCAGTTTAACAGAGTGGCACCAACAGCGGCTGAAAGCGAAATAACCTATTCACATTCATGGTTTGGTTGCACAGGACGGTCTCAGCATAACGACGCTCTGACGTTTTTGTGCTGAAACGTGAAACTTTAAATACAAAGTTTGAGCGACGCACATGACAGCGCCTCCTGATCACTGCTGACAATCGCTTTCTTTTCGGAGTAAGATGACTAGAATGTACGCTCATGTCACCGACAGTCGCGATGATGTCTGAGTGATCAGTCGATCTCAGGAGGTCAAAGACGGCAGAGCAGAAAGTACTCCTGACAGCAACTCAGTTATTGACAGTCGGAACACACGTAGATGTCACATAAACGTATGTCTGGTCTGCCGACAGACTGTCCAAAATACCGTATCTGGGAGCACACAAACGACTACCCCATGGGATCAGATCGAGCAGGCCTTGTTTTATGAGAGCTCGATACGACCTATTGACCAGACTGACGGTGCACTTCTACTTCGTCTTCACTACACCATGAGAAAGATGGCATGATTCGACTGCGAATTTGAACGAATAATAGGATCGTAGACGCGTTTTGGAGAGGTAACACATTCTTAGTTGGTTGACCTGTGATGGCAGTTGATGCTGACTACAGGCTCGAGCAGATGAAACGTCAGACAAGATGTAACCACCGAAAGTCATACGAGATGGCAATCACAGGATGGTGTACATCGATCGGAGTGGATAACACTCCCAAACCAATTAACACGTGAGAAACGATCAACAAACAGAAGAACATTACTGGATCAAAAATTGACATTCCGCGTACAAGACAAGTGGCACGTCATCCAATAAAGTAAAACAATCTACCAAACAATAACGACGGACGAGCAAGTTCAGCAGATTGGTGTGTTCACCATAAATATGGCTCTATTGATCGGAGTCCTGTCTTGGCTTTTGATTTCATGGAAGGTCTATATATCAGCGCGTGTGGACATTGAAACATCAATGATTACTAAGTCCTAGCCTTAATAGATGTAAAATGGAAGTAAGAAAAAAGGGAAAATTATCAACACTATCACAGACAATAATACGTCGGTGGTTCATGTCAATGTCGAACTACTATACAGCCACCAGGAAAGCAGGTTCTAGTCAAGGAAAAAATAAATGTAAGAGACCCAGTGATAAAAACAAGTCTCTACTCAAACATTCAACACCATACATACATCTTAAGAACAATCAACCGGGCTATAAGTTGAATTAATGTATCGCCAGTAATGCAGCTCCATGTAACACTTCAACACTCCGCGTCATTGAGTACACATACTCCACAGACCAAACAACAACATTCATGCCACTGGGTCCGATCAGCCGTCACCTCACCTAACTACTTCAGTCACCGGCTCTGTGAGTTGCGAGGTCCTAGGCTAGAGAGATGAACTACAATGGTCAACCCTTTGGGGAACGATTTCACTTCTCTACGTCAAGTCATCACACTTTACACCAGTATGCAGCAGCATCGGAAGAGAACAAGCTGATACTCTTGGTACATGACCCAACGATCTACGTCACAGCAGACGTGAAGCCTGGGAAAAAGAACCCGCCTCCTAACCCCTTCGTTGTTTACTCGTTGGTGTCACCCAGTGCCAGTGATCGAACGCAGATGTGGATGGTCAAATACATGAAAACATAAGTCATATATTTCGGGCGGTCAGGTTTCACAGCCGTAAAACGACATGTTCCACAGTCACCTTATACATGCGACCCTTAAACCTCAAAGAGCAATCTCCTTGTCGCCAGAAATGCCTTAGATTAGCAAACACCGCCCCATTCCCTATACCTACACCGCTGATGCAGAAGTATTTCATAATTTGGGGCTGCAAAGAGCATTCCGAAATATGTGGCAGAGTGCGAAATGATGCCCGTGCAGCTTGGAAGGCTTCCAATAACGACAGCTTGTCGTCCGCATAACCAATGTCAACCAGTTTTCTACCAATTGGGAAGCGTACGTCGGCATCCTATGACTGCAGCAGACAATCCTCCATCATTTTGTTTATGACGAAAATAGGCAAAAATGTGGAGACTGAAGAGCCCTGATGTATACCGCTCCTGGTACTGAAATTCAGATAACCCACCGTGGACCCTAACCTAGGCTGTGCTGCAGAATTGACCTGTTACCGCAGATTAATGCGTTTGCGTGAACGTACCTGGGTAATACATCGCGGCCGTGTGGTGGGATTGTTGTGGCGGTATGTGTCCAGAAGTGGTCTCTGCATGCGGATGTGCAGGTGATGCTCCTGGTCCGGGCTGCATACCGTCCACAGATGGATGAGTCAGACCGGGAGCGTCTGGATGCGGTCCAGATATATACGGGGGTTGCTGTTGATTTGGACCACCATACTCTGATGGAACCTGGTGCGGAGCAGCCCAGTAACCAGGAGGAAAATTTCCATGCTGCTGTTGATGTTGGTAGGGTGGTGGCGCTGGGATTTGCGATTGGCTAAGCGCACTAGCTTCAGAACCGGAAGTTGGTACCTGCTGTAGTTGTTGTTGCTGCTGATGGTGATGAGCATGTGGTCCCTGGTGCATACTAGGATGAGGCGGAGGGCCATAACCTCCACCTGTAACACAAGGCGGTAGGTGGCGACCAGGATGTGGGGCGTAGCCAGCTGGGCCGCTGGAACTTGTATATCTAGGTGGACCGTATTGTGGAGGATACCCAGAAGGGCCGGTCTGGTGCCATCCCGCCGGAGCGTTTTGATGAGGATGAACAGGATGCATAGATGAATGTGGTGGCGAACCCAACACTGGCGTACCTTGTTGAGGGATATGCGGTGACTGCTGTTGTTGAGGCGCGTGTTGGACGTACATGGGAGGCGGAGGTGGATGTTCTGAGCCTGGGTGTGGTTGGGGATGTTGTCCCTGCCCATACCCAGCATGTACGAATTGCGGCCGCGATTGAGGTGGGAAACTCCCTAGATGTGCACCGGACTGAGACATCGCTCCCGAATGATAATAACTACCACCGACAGTGCCAGACAGGACGGGTCCCGGATGAGGGCCAGTGTGCTCATAACCAAAAGGAGTTTGAGAAGCGCCAGCTGTGAGATGTCCTGACTGGCTGATGGATGACTGAGTTGGTTGAACATATTGCTGCGCTGCCGGATGGCGCACCATTTGGGATTGACTAACCGGTGCTTGCAGAAACTCTGCTGGGGGCGCAGAGTTAACTAACATTTCAGCTGACCGGGGTTCGGAAAGGTTTTCGCCGGGAAAACCTCGGCGCTCTGTCACCATACTCGCAGCATTGCCGATCACACTCGATTCTGACTTTTTCTCTCTGGAAGTAGCACTAGCCGTGTCCGACTTTTTCTTTTTAGACGACGAAGATGAAGCGGACGAGGCTGATGACGTAGATGAAACAGACGACGGATTCTTTTTTAGCGGCATAGATGCAGCTGTTTTTGCCACGCCCGAGTTGGGAACCATTTGCTGTGACACTGGCGGTGTTCCTCGTGGCGGTAAACCCATTTGTTGACCCATAGTTGGAGATAACGCATTAGGTGGATAATTCGGGGGCGGAGGGTAGTGATGCTGCGTGTGTCCCGGCTGAAGCATCCGTTGACTAGATGGGGCTGGCAGTCCGTGAGGATAAGCAGCTGACATACCCGTTGGATAAGGCATAGTTACACTTTGATTCGTCAAATCTGGTAATGTCATGGCAGGTTTGGAGCTTGGCCCACCAGCGACAGTTGGGGCAGGCGACTTTGATGGATTATTGCAAAGCAGTTCCTGTTTGGTGTCCTGCAGAGCATACAAAAAGATTGAAGGTAGTTTCACTTACTCAAGAGCATAGAAGATTCTGTTGAGCACTAATTCCATTGCTGTTTGATAATAATCACACTTTGTGGTACATGTAGAACATTTCACAATAGTATTTTCAACACTGGTTGAAATAAATCTTTTACATGGACGGCCCTCAAGAAAATAGGACCGACAGTAAAAACAAGCTCAAAGACGACAAATCGGACATCTCACTGACATTACTGACTGCTTTTCTTCTTTAGTGACTATCAGCTGATCAAATCCAACATAAAAGCTAGATCACATCAAACCAAGCACGTCCAAAATCCAGCCAGAAGAAGCACTTCGTATCTCGCATAATGATCCAAACGACGGAAATTTTCTTACTTGGAGAGCTAGAGGTTAGTGAACCACGCATCAAATGAAAGCTTAGGGTAGAAAAAAGGTCGACAGTGTTTTTTTTTCGAAGAATGAATTGTGCTCTGGGGGTAACTAAGAATATACATACGGCTTTTCCTACCGAAATTAGGTCCTTTTGGCCCCGGGACTAGAGTAATGACGCCAGGCGGCGATCGATGGGTGGTTTTCATTTGGAGACAAATAAACACTTCAAGAACATGAGCTTGGTAGTTACGCAGTTGACAGCCAAGTTCTCTCAGAAAATAGTTCATACAAGCTCAGCACAAACTCCTTCGTTCTCTCATCAATATGCATTTGAGATTGCAACGATAGCGTCCAGAGTGTTACCGGGGATACCTCGGAGTCGTCATAAACGGACTGTTTCTTTGCTAATAGCGAACAACTGGTACATGCAGCTAGCCACCTGTATCAAAAGAAAGCTAACGTCAAATGCGAGGGCTGGTGTGCAATACAGAATGTTTCTCCCTGATCACAGACGTACCAACTAGTGCTGAAGAAGATTATCCACTTCGTCCAAACTTCAGAACATGTAACTGACAGGTTCGTTGATAAAATGGACGACTATTGGTAAGCAGTCGGGAGCGTCACAATTGATGCCAGCAGCACATCTTGTGCAAAGATCGACCTGAGGCTTCGTGATTTCAACGTAAAGGTATTCATATAGTCAAACCCTGATACAAATGCCACACTTTGACGAACACTAATTCTTGATCAACGGATTCAGAGCACGTTGAAAACCATGGAGCAAGGCCTCTCTCTGTAATAGTGCCAACTCCCAATAGTCGCCGCTCTCACGGTGTACGAGTAAGACACACGTAAACCACACTAGTAATGCCACCAGGTAGGCCATCCTGTCAAGTGGTTGACTAGAAACGGGTCACTACCGAGCACGGAGAATTAATGCCTCTCACAAACAGTATGAACAGGCCAGTCAATGAACCGCACATTGCAACGGTACATATTGAGAAATAAATCAAAAAATGAGTGGACCGAATGAGTGTGCATCGCTTGGTGACTACCGGCGTGTTGTTGATCAGTTACTTCGTGGTTTGCTATCAGGACGAACGACACCCGGAGCCACTATCAGAGGGTGCGGGTTAGAGCTAAAAGGGCAGGTAATGACACGCACTTGTGGTAACGTGTGTGCATAGCAGTCCTTCGGTTCTGATCAATGCGACCTACGAAAGTAGAAACGGACACCGCCTATTACTTACGTACAAACCACAAACATTTGATAAACACACGTCAGTGTGAGTTGATAAGAACAAACCAAAATAATTTCTTCGCTAACAGTATAAACATCATAGACTCTAGCTACTGGATAAGAGGTTATGAGTGAACCAAAGGCCTATACAGATTAACAATGCATTGCATATAGTGGGTCGCTATTTTGGGCTAAAATCTTCGATCAAAATGACGAGCATTTGTAAATGACGTACCTGCTTGAGAGTATGTGCTTCGAATCACACCAATTCGCCATACCACAGGATTCCTTGAACACAGATGAAAAGACCACTGCCAATGGGGAGTTATCGGACAGCTGAGTGTCTGCGACCATGCACAGATTCACTAGTGCAGCTGGTCCGTAAGTTCAAAAACGTAACTGTTATCTAACCATTCAAACAGATCACCTAGGTCCCCCTAAAAACATAACTCCATATGTAATTTCCTAGGCGCAATCGCAGACCGACAAATGGAGGCACACTATTCAGGTAACACGTTCTTTACGAATCGACAGGCACAACATGAAGAACGGCATCTAGGAGAAAAGATTAAAGGTCACAATTTGTGTGAAATTCGGCACTTGTACAAGTTAGCCATAACCTGAATTTTACCCAATTTAGCGACACCCCTGCCACTGTACCACACAAACCAATAGCCTCCTCCAACTATAACCTTGGGTTGATGCTGTTAACGAGGCTCCACTGTAATTCTCTGGGTATTACTTCTGGAAAGGATTGACAAACCCAATGTACCCTCAAAAAGGAAACCAACTATATATATTTCAGCAACTACCGGAAGTTCTACCAATAAATTTAAACCAAAAACGTTAGAAGAAACAACTCTTGAGAAGGTGGTTCGGATTGCTTTTGTTCAGCTAGTCTCGGAGATCCGAGGAGTTTAACAGAGGAGATATCGGAGCATAGTTACTACGATAACTTTCACCTATGGGTTTACATAATCTCGTAACGGCGCCCAAGTATGTACATGACAGCAAATACATGATGGAATGAAAGCTATACCCTTTGATTACCTTAAGTTTATCACTAGCTGTGAAACAATTACTCGCGGATGCTCGTGCTGTTGCCCATTTGCATGTAGGCGCATCGAAATCGGATGGAAGCATTTTCTGAGTAGTAGTCAAATCAACAGACAAAGTAACAGCAATAACAATCGAAACGCACCACGGTTACCGGCAGACGCTCGGCGCTGCGCTCGTTCACAAGCTGTTCTTGCGTTACAGCTTCACTGGCCTGTGCTTGTTGAACCTTGACCTGTTGTTGTTGTTGCTGTAACTGTTGACGACGACGTTCCGCGTCTGCGGCCAATTCGGCCTCGCGCTGTTGACGTTGTTGCTGTTGCTTTCTGCGTCTCAACTCGAACTCAGCTAAATAACGCGTGTGGCGTTCTTCCTCTTCCCGTTGAATATCATGTTTTGCCTTGACGATCATCTCCGCAAACTGAGGCTCCGTGATCATTGGACGAGTGGACGAGAGTTTCTGATACTCAGCGACAAACTTATCCGATTCCTCTTGAATACGCAGTAATTTGGAACGATGTCTCAGTTCACAACCCTCAATTTCCAGACAGAGATTACGCTTGTGATTCTTCAGCTGTTCCACTTGCAACCGAAGCATGTTCAGGCGACTTTGGGTAATCAGTTGACCTGGTTCTGGCAGACGAGAATCACTGAGAATTTCTTGCATCAAACGATGATTACGTTGAAATCTGGCAGCAGCCACATGCTTGGCTGTGTACTGATCCTCAGCATCTGCGTAGAAAAATAGCATGGAAGTTGTCGGACGAACCAAACACATCCGCAACATAAAATGAACCACCAATGACCAACAGCAAGTAGAGCTAGGCTGGCTGCAACGCAACAGAACATTCCGTAGATGCCCAAGAGACATATGCAAGCAAACTCACCGGAGTTACTCAACAGAAAAGACTACTGAATGACCTTGAGTTGTGAACAATGCGCGTAAGCATTTTGGGCAATTTTTACGTCAAATATAAAGGTTCTAGAGACATAAAGGTTCTAGCAACACGTACGTAAGACAGGGGATGCTCTAAAGTTTTCGGATACATCATATTAAAAGTATCCGTGAGACAGAAATGCAATGGTAAACAGTTTTAATAAATTAGAAAAGGCATTCAGGATTCTTGGATAGTGCTTTGAAACTGACAGAAGCACTAAAATGATAGCAAATCCTAACGGCAGAATCGCCAGACATTTTCACACACGAAACTTATACCTTCTTCGTTGTCTTCGAGTATATACGATTCCCTAAGATCCGCCTGAGCCACATCCCCAGGACGATCACGCGAGCGGGCCATCGACTGTTTACGCTCCTGATCTTGTTCTTCAAGAAGCTTTTCAGCTGAAATTTGAAATGCATAAGGAATGGCAACAGTGTATTCTACCTCGCTCCTTCGCTACCAACCATGCCTGATACGCTGGTGAACTGTGATACTGTCGCAGTGCTTCCGTGTATTGCGTCTTTTCTGCATCATACTCCTCGATATACAACGTTTTCTCATCATCCGGAAGTTCACGCCACATTTGTCCAATTATTTTACCCACTTCCCACAGCTTCAAATGTGGATTGGAGTTTTTCACTTGTTCCCAAACTTTCCTACTATAACGCATGTACGGCATCAGTGGTTTTTCCGGAGGCTTCGGAGGTTTTGGAGTTCGAATTTCGCCCTGAAAACCAGCGTATTATGGGGAACCCGAATTAAAGTGAACAATACCTTGGAATTCATTTTGGCCGATTGCAAACCACTGCTTCCGCTGTGTGGAGATTGCAAAAAAAATGTTTTGGGTTCCTGAATAAAAGAAACAAACATTAACTTGACAGAGGTGACCTTCATGATACACGTAAATCACATCTTACTGAATAACTCATTTGGTTAAGAAGCTGAGGCGAAACCTGGCGGCCGGAAGTGTGGCTTAGCTAACTGAGAAAGCTAGCGAACCAGAAACCACTCCAATTTCAGAGAACGTTAACATCAGTTGTAAGATATCCGCACCAAATGTAGTACGAATGAAGTTGAATAGTTTGGGCGTCGTGTTTAACATGTTATTGATATACAGATTGGGAATAACACAACGTTTCGAGCAAGTTGTAATACTC